>JAQGBV010000063.1:0-57336 GCA_034698685.1 Isotomurus pseudopalustris
TTCCCCCTATGTTAACTTTCATGTCGAAAGTCGAACAGCTCAAGCTCAAAGCAAAGATGAACAGCTATTCTAATTATTCCCGTCACTGTGTATGTATTATGACATGTCATGCAATCGATGCATAAACTACCTGCACATGAACTACCCTGCTTTCTAACCGTTTTCCGATAAACTTTTACATAAACTAATCATAATTCATTAAGCCTTGCACCTTACACGTAACACGTACAATTAAAGACTTGGAAATTAAGGAGTAGGACTTACTTTTAAAGACAGCTCGTGGTTTGGCTTGCTTTCGACGGGACATGGTGAGATGTGTTGAATGGGAAGAAGAAGAAAGTAGACTGGAGATGCACTGGTGGATTTCCAGAGAGAGAAAGTCGGTGAAAGAAAAAAGCACGTGTGCGTGGCTTAGTTCACTGCAACTCGGATCCACATCCTTTCCGTGTATACTTTTGAATCTGAATGTTGTATTCTTCCTGAGCTCGTCTTGCCTCACAGCTCTGCTTCAAACTATTACTTCGAGTTTAACCGTACGTGTGTAGCCTATCTTCTCAAATGTTTTCTCTACTTACTTCAACGAAATATTTAAGGATATTAAGTAAGAAATGATTTCAAATGTTTTGAAGATGAGACTGGTGACGGAAGGAGAGTTCGTAAGGAGGCTTCTGCGGCATGTGAATGGAATCAGCCTTGGGTAAGCAAAGGATATTAATCCCGGAGAAATTCCTTTGGGAATTTCACCTTACGCAAGCGTGTCTCCCTTGCAAACACCCCGATCTCCTGCCAGGCACCCTAACACTACTATTCTACGATACGTTCTCAAGAAACAGGAAGTGATCGGGGAATGGGGATGCTCTACTCACCTTAGTTTCAACATACAAAACTCATCTTTACTTCTTCAGTTCCTAATGTTATGATGATACACGTGTTGACGCTTTCAGTATGCAAATCCTTTTGTATATCGTAGCCAAACCAACCGAAAAATGCGTTTGTTCGCACGTAGTGTCGGTGGTGTCAACGCTGTCAAGTCAGAGAATAATATATATGTTTTTTAATAAAATTTATGTGGTATTGGACGCATGTAAGTTTAAATCATGAATACCGAAATACACACTGCTATAATATAATTATTCACATTTTAACGCAATTGTATGCCATATTCGGTCGTTGATATTTCGTTCAACAAAAGAATGGAGACAAAGGTAATATGTTAACTGTTTACATCTTTATTTTCTGAAAATTGAAATCATCCTTGATTATGGGAGTAAATCTCTAATTTTATCAATCATAGAACCAATATCTCCTCTATGTCAAGTAATACTTGTGATATCTTTAATTAATATTGATTATTTTATTTTTTATCATTTAGTAAACTGTTGCTTCGAAAACTAATGCGAGAGACTAGGGATGCAAATAAGTGTGAGGTTGGTGGTTTGCATGGTCAAGTGTGCTGGCGTACCCCAGGTGGACAAAGTGCAGAGGAAGAGAGACTAAAGGCTGCGACGGATTGGCAAGGAATATTGAACGTAATAGGAAAAGAAGCGCCGAGGTAAAACCCTCCCGCATTTGACGGAACGAAGTTTATGTGTTTACTGTTTACTTATCGCGAATCCGCCAAAACAGATTTTATTTCCAGCCCTGAAGTTAGAAATTGGCATGAGATAACTGACGAAGATGCAAGTCAACTTCCCTGTGGAGAAGACGTCCCGAATTCAATCGTGGAATGTTAAGGAAGGCTCCTTCCTATCAGCCGGGCAGGTCATGCTGTCTTACATCGAGTTGGATAAAAACAAAGTACCCGTCCCTGGAGTAAAGAGACTTAAAGCTGTGAATGCTGGAGTCATTCAGAAACTTCATGTTTCGAAAGGAGACACAGTGGATAAAGGGTAAGAATGGAGACCAGAAAGATTAATGTGAAAGGTGAGATTCTGTAGTTCGTGAGAGTCTAACAGGTGTATGTATACGATTTTAGGTCGCTGCTGGTCACTCTTGGACAATGTTCGCATCCTACAGTTATGAGGGACATGTGTGCGGAGTGTGGGATGGATTTACGAAAGCTGGATGAGCCCAAAGCACCCTCCGCATCGGTTTCGATGATCCATTCTGTTCCGGATCTCAGAATCAGTATGGAAGTAAGTGGTGAACAATTGAATTATTGGTATGAGCTTAGGTGGTGAACTTTAAAGTAAACATGTTTTCCTACTCTTTACAGCAAGCTCAGATTATCGGTAAAGGAGATGAAGAGCGGCTCCTGAAACAAAAGAAATTAGTTTTGTTGGTTGATCTGGACCAGACGATTATTCACACTACAAATGACAATGTTCCTCACAACCTAAAGGTATTTTAACGATCTTTAAATCCACATATTATATTTCAGGATTTTAAGTGGCGTTGGATTATGTAGGACGTGTTTCACTTTCAACTGTGGGGTCATGGATCAATGTGGTATCACACTCGGCTGAGACCACGCACCAGAGAGTTTCTAGAAAAAATCAGCACACATTATGAACTTCACATTTGTACTTTTGGAACACGATCTTACGCACACACGATAGCAAAATATCTGGATCCTGAGGGGAAGTATTTTTCAGATCGTATTTTGTCTCGAGATGAGTGTTTCAGTCAAAATTCGAAAACTGCCAACTTGAAAGAGTTATTTCCTCGGGGAGATCATATGGTAAGAGTTCATAAACTTTCTGTTGTTCTGTAGTAATAATTATGGTTTCTCAGTGCTGCTTTGATACATTTATCGTTAATGAAATTGATTTGTTGTAGGTATGCATCATCGACGATAGAGAAGATGTGTGGAATTTTGCTCCAAATCTAATACATGTGAGACCTTACCATTTCTTCCGCCATACTGGGGACATAAATGCGCCTCCTGGGCTAACAAAACAAGATCAGGATGACAAAACAGGATTTTCATTCAATAAAGACGGCACAACATCTTCTGTTCCCTCGAAAGAAACCGCAAACCACAATGAAAACCAAGTTACACCCAAAACGGCAGATTCGAATACAGATGCCTCTGGTGGAAAACCTGAACCTATCGATATGGATATCGAAGATGCAACTGACTCAAAGATGAGTACAAATGAAACAGAGAGTACTTTGGAAGTTAAAAATGACTTGTCTCTGAGTGATGAAGAAGAAAGTGCGAGTGATAAATCTGAAGATGCTAATGAAGGTGATAAAGAAGAGTCTTGCGATGACGATAAAAATAAATGTCCAGCTAATGTTGCTCCACCCAATGATCCCGTACAATCTGAAAACAATGAAAACGCTGACCCAAAGGTGCCTGACGTTGCTGCTGCTGCTAATTCTGTAGAGGAAAAGAAAGACGATAAGGAAGATCATGAAGAGGACATGAAAGATCTTGTGGAGGAAAAGAAAGAGGATAAGGAAGATCATGCGGATGAAAAGAAAGATCAGGCGGAGGATAAGGAAGATCATGCGAAGGAAAAGAAAGAGGATAAGGAAGATCATGCAGAGGTCCAAGAGGATAAGAAGGAGGATGCAGAAGATAAGAAAGAAGATGTCGTGGATTCCAGCAAACATAGTGATGTGTTAGAAGTAGAAGATCAAGATGACTACCTTATGTACCTGGAGCAAATCCTTGAGTCAATTCATAAAGCTTTTTACAGTCTACATAGTGATATGCTGTCGAAGGGGGACCTTAAAGTTCCCGATGTCAAAACGGTGATACCTTACGTCCGGAAAAAAGTGCTCAAGGTAGGAACCATTGTGCTTATCGTAAACATTATACTGTTATAAAATTGCATGTCTAATTATCTCCCCGTTTGCTGTGAATTTTAGAACGTTAGCATCGTATTCAGTGGCGTTGTACCAACAAATATTGTTCCGTCTGAAAGAAAGAACAGCAAAGCGTATGCTGTTGCTTCAAGTTTGGGGGCAGTAGTGACGGAGAAAATCATCCCTCCTAACAAGCCTGGTAGTTCTAGTGAAATTCCAACAACACACATTGTGGCAGCTCGTTTAGGAACTGCGAAAGTGAATGAAGCAAGACGGTATAAAGGTATTCACGTCGTTACCACGGACTGGCTGTGGTGTTGTTCAGAAAGATGGGATCGTGTGGACGAGAGATTGTTTTCTCTGTACAAAAAAGCTGTTCTGAAGCGCAACCCTCCTCCTCATTGCTCTAGTCGAAGTATTCGGGGTGATCCAAACTCAATACCTGGGACATGTAAGGGCAAGGGCTTAATCGATATGCAATCAATTACGTGGAGTATTTATAAGAAGAGTTGCTTTTTTCAGCCAAAAACGGAGCCGGCCCTCCTGCCGCTAGAAAAGAGAGGACCCCGAGTGGAAGATTTATGGATACAATCAATCCTCTCTTGTCGTTTTCTATGGATGAAATAGAAAGTATGGGCCACGAAGTTGATGATATTTGCAATGAGTCTGAAAGTAGTACAACTGAAGAAGAAGACGTATTTGCAGAGAAGACAATTCGTAGGCGTAGTAGTAGAAGTAAAAGTAACGAACAAACCCCGGACATGAACCAATCAATGTCAGTGCTGAACAAAAATTCTTCCTCTACTACCTCATCTAGTAAGGGTTATAGCTAAATTGGATGGATAAACTATGTAAATTTTATAATCATTGGGAAAGTTTCAAGTATAAGATATTATTGCTTTTGTAGACTCAGAATCGGATACCGAGGTGGACTCCTCCGCACCTGGAGGTTGCAGAAAAAGAAAGCGAGTTGATAAGACTGAAACTGAAACAGAAGATGATTCGCTCAATGCACGATTTCGTAGAGGAGAAGCTCTTCCAAGTGAGGTTGATGATCTTAACTTAATGAATCAATCTGAATCCGACGAAGATGCAACAAATGACGTTGATGAAGAGTGGATGGCTCAGGCTTTAGAAAGAGAGTTCCTTGATGAAAGCTCTCGAGATCAGGAGTGATTTTATGAATTTTCTTTTTAATGTGTGAGTGGCTGTTTGAATTTCACTATTACTAATACAGGATGTTGACATATTCATGTCTGTTCACGGTGTTAAACAGCTTATATTTTTATAAGTACTGCAAAACTCAGTCCGAGCATTTATGATTGACGTAGTTTGTACTAGACCACTTTTACTTTAATTTTGTTTTTGTGTACGTATGAACAGTGTATATTTCCTTGTATAACTGTAACTGTTTCTAAAATTCCTAAAATTCAAGTTAGAATGACGATTTGAATGTAACAAGAAATTCTTTTATTTCAAACAAGTTTTAAGTTTATTTCTCGGGAAAAATAAATAATTAGGATTCCAACAAAGAGAGTCTTAATGTGGGACTGAGAATATAACAGCGATCCAGTGTGTCCGTAGTAGCATCCCCCATAGCTATCTCCGTACCTGCAGCGTCCTCCGTACGGATAAGTGCTTCTTGCAAAACAAGCCGTTTTTTCGGCATTGCTCAGGTACCCTGGTAAAAAGTAATTATCTCATTATTGAGAAAGTTTTGGGGCAAGAGCGTTGAAGTAAAACTTTTTATACTTCAGTACCTCTGTCACATTTACATCTAAAAGTAAAGTCGGAGCTATTTCGAGTGCACGAGGCAAACTCAACACACTCAAGTTTGAAATCTTTAATCAAACATCCGTTATTAACTTTAGCTCTGCATTTCCCACCTCTGTAAATTGTGTGTGGGACTGAGCAACCGCATACTCCTAGGCCAGGGGCACACTCCAGTCCTCTTTTCGTATCACAGTATTTCCACTCTTCAAGTCGACTAACGAATGTGGTCGGGTCAATTAGATCAACGAATTCACATTCGTCTTGGAAATCTCGAGTTCCAAAACCTTCGGCAACATTTTGTTGCACCCTGCTACCTTCCAGCACCAAGTATGTAGCAAAATAGTATTGAAATATGGCTCTCTGCAATAAGTAATCAAAGGTTCATGAATATAGCAGTGAAATCTGAACCCAAAAATCCGTTTTCATTTTTAAGAGGACGATGACTGGAAAAACTCCTTCAAAGTCCTTTACTACTGGACCATGCATACACAGATCTGCAGACCTGGAAAGGAAGCTGATGACGCATTTCTCCAGGTACTTTCTCCCCGGTGGAAATACTTACATATATACTTTCTACGACTGTGTGTGCTTTCCTTTCACTCCTTCCTACTTCACATTCTCCCTAAAGACTTACCTTGTTCATGGCAAATCAATTCACTTTAGCACTTCGTATGTATAGTGTCTATGGGATTTCTCGTCTGTGGAACTTGGGCCTTTGAATAAGTAATTAATCGGATAACTACAGAACTTCCAAAGGTCTTGGGTATTTACGAGATCATTGAGTGAAATTAAATTAATCTGCTTCAGATTTTAGTGCAGACACTGCAGACGAGATACTGCTGTTTTTGAAAGGGATATAATACAAATGCCTCTTTAATACCACTCCAAGAGACTTAAGAGATTATCGACGAATGGATATGAATTTTCAGAATTCTGAAAGGCCCTAATTCCTAGAACTTTCCGTCCTTGTATTACCGCCTTCCCTAACGAGACCAACATCAGCTAATGTTTTCACATCTTCGAAATTAGAATCTGAAGGATTCATATATCTGAGATCCACTCGGTATTACAAGTATACACTCATCATCAGCAACACACCTTAGTTGTTAGTGTGACTAAGTTCATCCTAATTATACACCGTTTCCGTTCTTACTCATCGCCATGCTGCTAATATATATCGCAGTATTAGTTGGTTCATACTAGTGTAGTCAGTTAGTCAGTGATGAGTTAGAGGAAAGGTAGTCGAGAGTTAAGACGACACGTATATAATGGTTATAAGCAAAGACATTCTCATCTCTGAGTAAACCAACTGAGGAGAAGAGGAGGCTACATCGCTGGGGAATAAATAAAGTGACGTGAGTGGAAACCCTTAACAGGAAAGCATGGAAGCTAGGCTTACTGAGTTGACTCACTCTTTTACAGGGTTAAAATGAGGTAATGTAAGATCATAAATGTTGTACAAGGTGAACGTAAGAGGTGTTATTTTATTACACGCTCATGTCCCCTCACCTTTGCACACACAACAGAAGTGTTTACTCCTGATCTTGCTTCCTTGCTTCGTTCCTTGTACATTACACCATGTCTTCCTTGCTAATCAGCTTCTTCTACCAAACTAGGCAGCAGGTACACTACGATAAACCCTTTCGAATGACTTTTTTCTCTTCCATCTCATCTCACTTGGGTGTAAACTTCGGAAATATATCAGCTTCTCCTCTATATAATTTACGTAGGAAATGAATCCATGCATACACAATAGACGCACGTGTGTAGGTAGGTGTAGGTACACAAAAATACATCCTACCAATAACATTCCCTAATCTTCTTCGTAGGTTAATAAGTCTCATAGTTTCATCTCCATCCATCTTCATCAGAGTACATTGGGGGAGTTCTGCTCGCAATGAGGTTCTTTACACTACAATGGCTCAAAAACACGTGAAATATGTGTCATGTGATTGATGCAACTGGTGCATGTGAGGTCGATTAATCCCAGGTACATATCTCACTCAAAGAGAGGTTTTTATTATTAGTTTTGTAGTGTTTATACTGCTACACGAAGGTTTATTACTCTTCTGTCCGAATGAGCAAAGCAATGATAGTTAACTATATATCGACATGTCCACTACCCACCCACTTGCTCACTAACCGCAGGATTGATTGGATATTGGATATGACCGTCTAATCTCCTGTCTTCCTGGTCTCCTCGTGTAATCATGTCTTATGGCTTCACATCTTGGAGATTGCACACCCGTCCAAAGTTTGCTGGCGCAGAACTTGGGTTCCATGATTCATGAGATACAAATTGGTTCCTTGAGTGATGATGAAAGGTCTCAGAGACTGTAAGTTTCTGGAACAAAATAATTTGAAAACAATGCCTGCGGAGGCAAAATATAAGAAGTGCGGCATATGTACGCGTATCCCTGAAAGGTTTGACGTATGACTTAAGTGAATTTGGAAGTTTTATGACAAGACATGCTGTTAGCGTAGAAAGTTTATTTGAAGTTGTGCATTTTGAGGAGCACAAGAATCTTGAGCGTGTGTCTCTTGTGTACCAATGTACCTCTTCTCGCACTTCGGGGGAGAGGTAGTATTTTAATGTAGCTTAATGCATCTACACAACTACACACATCTCAGAGAAAGTTTGGAACTTTCAAGGTTGGGATGAAATAATACCTGAAAACCTCAAATCGGAAGGGAGAAGAATGATTATTCACTCATGTTAGTGGTTACTGCCTGAGTAGCAGTGTATTGTTGTTGTTGTAACTTTCAAACCAATCCATTACCTGTAGGACATTTTGTTTTATATTTCGGCAAGTGGAGAGAAAGCAAAGTAAAAGTATTGGGATCAAGTAAATACATTATGCATTATGCGCAGAAACTCGACTTAGAAACACACCCATACATTATTTACGAATCTCGTGTTTCCCACTGCGAGAGAACGGATGAAGCACTAAAGCCAAATCAATTTTACATTAAAAATTACCAGACTGTGGTTGCATTTGGGAGTTGGAGGAGGGATTTTAGACACAGACCACAAAAAAACTTCAGATTCTTGTTTGTCTACCCAGTGAAAGTATTTACAGACAACTAGGCAGTAAAGGATATGAATTCAAATCAATGCTGCCTGACTCACATACGGAAAGAAAGAGAGGAAAGGAAAGTATTAAACCAAAGTTCGCTTTCCCCTTATGCCAAGTTCCATTTGGAATACTTAAGGGGAAAACTTGAATAGTTCTTTTAAATTGGGATCATTCTTTGGGTCACTTACTTCTTGCCTCTCTTGAGTTTCTTACCAAATAGTTTGAAACTGGTCAGGAGGACAAAGAAGATGCAGAAGAATTCACCTGAGATTTGCACATTGGCACTATTTAGTGCGCAAAGTAAAAGTTGCTGCTAGACTGTGAATGTGAATGTATTGGATAGTCTCGCAGCTACTTGTAGAGAGTTCACGGCTGCTACTTCCCTCACCACAGGGAAATTCTTCGCTGATATTTGGTTTACAACTCACAGCAAGCTGTGCCAGTGACTCACTTGCTTTCAGTTTGTGTTCGAATGAACATCCAACCCTTTAATTCTCTCGAACTCTCGACTCACAGTATTCCACAACTACGGGGAAAGTTTAGCTGTTTCGCAGTTCATTTTGAGAGTGAAGAAAGCTCACAGTTCATGTTGCACTCTTGACTGTGACTTACTGTCGTTGCTCACCGTATATATTGAGGAGCTCTCTCGTTGCAACTCGTATTTTACCATCGTTATTCAAGTCACAGAAGTCGGTTGTCTCTGAACACTTCCACATTGTTCATAGTGAACCTTGTTTAAAGGAAACTGTCAAACTATGAAAAGTGTCCTCTCACCACCAATTCGACAGACAGTTCAACAGACAACCAAACATTTGTTCTTTCTCATTCAAGTTCCGCAGGGAACTATCTCCCTACTAAAAGACATCTACTAACAAAATACACTTTTCTCTACAAAGCCCTTTCTGCAAATAGCTTCTATTTCTATTGTCATCAAAGGCTACTTCTTCTTCGCAGTTTTCCTTGGCCAATAAAGAGACTTTCCAAAGTTATTTGTGGACTTGTGTAAAGATTTTCCATTTGCTGTTAGCTGTTATTACGCTTTCCTCCATTGTTATTTACGGTTGGAGATAAATAAGCCTAATTGAATTCTTTAGAGTGAACTAGTTATTAAATCAAATTGAGTGTATATTGTATAACGAACGATTCAAAAGAAAACAGGTCTTTACACACGTCCAACTTTCACCTAGTGAAGAGGAGAGAAGTTCCTCTTGAACAAGCACGTTTTACCATTTGTTCAGCTAACCACAGAAAAACAAGTTTTCGCCCAACCAGAATTCTGTGTAGGTAGATTACGTTGTAGGTATTCAAGGATAGATCAATCCAGTTGTTGATTCCGAGTGGTATTTTTCCCTTTGAGTTTAACAAGCAGTTTTTTCATTGATTTCATTTGAATAGTAAGCTTAAGCTGCTCTACCTTTCCCCCGAGAAGCTTTTCAGTCGCAAGATATCATCATTGGAGGAGGCATGCAATTTGTACCTTGTCAGACTAATGAGACGTGGTGCATTTGGTGAAAACCTGCGATTGCAATCCTTCATTTCTCCATAAGAAGAGTCGTTCTTCATCCACCTCCGTCACACAAAGTAGAATCGAGTGGTTCTGTCTTCTTGCCTCAATAACTTCCCCACACTCGCGTCGTGTCCTCTCCAACTTCTTCGTCGTCTTAACACAGATAGAGAAGAAGAAAGATCAAAAGAGTTGATCATCCAGTTGGTCGAGGTACTTCTTTCTCCATCCTTCATCCAACGGTGTATAATAGAACCAACTAACTATCCACCACCAAAGGAAGAGACTCACTTCTTCACGTATCTATACTTCCTCTCAAAAGATTTATCAGCAGAGACTAGAGTCTTATTCCATTAGTATACATCATTTGTAGTTTGGATTACTAAATCAAATTGAACTGCCGACTCATCTTATGCTCCTATTTCCAAATTAATACCCACCAGAAAAGAACAGAGAGGAGACAGCATCGACAAGAAGTCTTTGTTAAGGTAGGTGTATGTGTAATGAATATTTCATTGTGCCAAATTAAATTTCTAATGAGGTTATATGTGTTCGTTTGAAAAACAGATCAATATTGTCTTGTTCTTAACGATTATTATTATGGAACCCTTATTCGTATTTCAATATTTCCCTAGAGTCGTGATTTTAATAACACTGCAGTACAAAGAAAGTTATAGAGCTACTCGCGTTCATCGTGTAGTGTGAGCTATTTACTGTCTAAGAGTCTTATTCTAAACTCTTCAATAGTATTGCCATCCATACAATAAATGCCACTTTCTCCTAAGAATCTGAGTGAAAGTTCACTTTCGCAAAGATTATCAGACACACAGGATCACACATACATCAGAAGCACATCATCCCCACCAGCATGCTACACACACGCCAAGAAGGTAGGGAAGATCGGAAGATGCAGGTACGTCCTGGAGAAAGTTAGGAAAACATCTCTTCTGTCTTGCCTACCAAAGCATACGGCTTTCTTCCTACACTTCTTGGGAAATTGATGTATCTTCCACTTCAGGTTTCATCTTTTCTCTGATTTTTTATCCTGCAATCCACTTTTCTCCAGTAATAGAAAGCGTCTTTTTCGATTTACCGTACACTTTGGTAGTAGTAGCTTAGGAAAGGTGAACAAATCCTCAGAAAGGGAATATGTATACGGGCTATAGAAGAGAGATTGGTGGGTGGTGAAAGCTGTGCTGGTTGTGTTAGAATTGCAAGCGTGTGCACTTACTATGGGGGTAGTCTTGTGTCCACACGGCAGTACTACTTTTAGGTACTGACAGAAGCAGAATATATATAGAGAGATGTGAGCCCTCCGGGTATTCAGTTTCTTGGGCAAAGAAAGCAAATTTTTGCGTGCCCTCTCTTTCGAATTTCAAGAATAAGCCGAGCAGAAACTATACTGAGATTTGTGAATACCCATCTCTTTCAGCATTACTGTCCTCTGAGATTTGAAAAGAAAAATTTTACCATTTTTCCAAACTGAATTTAAGGAATCCCTTCAAGCAAGTTCTATGTGAGAGAAGCTCAGACTCATTTCTTCGGTCACTTGTTCAAGCTGCGTGATAAAGAAAGTCACTTTATCGTTGGAAATGGTTTCATTTTTGTAACTACATTTTTCAACGAGAATGTGCAGACTCGTAACATTCTAATTTATCGTACTTAAATCGTCCATGACATGATTTATTGTCCTCACCTAATGAGACTATGCGAAGTCGGAGGCAGGTAAAAATGAATCTCAGGAAAGGAATATGAGTAATGCTAGAAAAGCTAAGTGGTTATTTATCTGTGCACATAATACCATCATTTATCAAGTGAAAGCAGTGAAAGTATAATAACAATCTTTTATTATTATTTGGGATGTCGGAATCTTCTGTATAAGTTCCCTGATTACGGAACAACGACAAGAAAAAGGCTTTTAGGCGTCAGGTAAATAGAATACATCTACAACATTCGCAATCTTTCCTAATAAGAACATGAAAGGGGATCAAGAGACTATTGTGTGATATTGCATCTCTGAGACGACGAAAAGAATGCGAGGAAACTGTTTTCTGACTTCATCATACTTTATGACTGGTTAATGGAGGTCGTAAGTACTTGTCATGCAAGTTTTAAGATTGTACAAGTTGTAGCGAAAGATGTAGAGAAAAGGAAGGGACTAGTAACTCACTAGCTTAGCACAAAGCTTTCTTGACAAATGGCTTTAGAAGAGACCATGGCAAAGTGTCTTCACTCATAAATATTTAATTGTGATTGGCAAACTTCCGATTCATCTGCGATGGTAATCTTATGCATGGAGAAGAAACCTACCCGGTGCAGCTGTTCTTCGTCGTCGGCATGTGTGTGTGTGCAAAGGAATTGAAATAAAGTACTGTGAAGGATATTGGATTCTCAAGTTCACCCGTAATCTCGCATTCTGCCAGAAATACATACGGTGCTCGGTTAAAGTTTTTCAAGCTTGGGTTGTTTCGCTTTCTCCAACAGTGCATACTGTTTACTCAACCCTGCATAATGATGGCAAAAACTTCCTACGCAATCTCTTCTGAAATTGATTTCGAATGAAATTTCAATGGTATACAAAAACGTCCTGAGATTGAACATTGACAGGATTCTAAGTACCTTTTAGGCGATCTACTTGATCAGGTTTGCTTTCACTTCCCTCGGGAGTGGGAGTAGAGTTATGCACAACGTTCATGAAAAGTATTACTGAGTATGTTGTAACACGATTTAAACCAAAACTGCTTGTACATTCAGTCACTCAGTAGCTTTATATTTTCCCTCTGGAACTTGTTAAAAGTAGTACTTACAGAAAGAAGTTTAAAACACACCGATTTGGTTTATGCTCCAGATAGTTTGTACAGGTACCAAAAAACTTTTTCTCATGTAAGTCTCACATTGATTGGGTTTTCAAGGCAAGCCAAAGAGAAATCGTATCCTTGTGTCTCAAGTTACGGACCAGGGGGAGGCTGTCCGTTTGCTAAACGATAAATGGTTGTCTGTCCAACATTTTCTGTGTAATTTCGCCTCTAAAAATCTCTAATCTAATCTTTGTATCCCCTGTTGTTTATAAAATAGACAGCTTCATTCAATTCACGAAACTTTGAAAGATGTGGTTCGTTCGTTTCCTTTCACCATTTTGCTTTCGTTCTCCCTGTGATAAAGCGAAAGTTTCGAAAAGATTGTACTTTTTCATCGATGAACCACGTCTTTGAACTACTTCGTCCTCTAATCCTTTCCTTGCAGGTGTTGATTCTCACTCTTCTCATCTCATTCCTAGTCACCACCAGTATTTTCATAATGCAAAATATTGTCAAGTCTCCTTTCAGTTTGACGCAGATAGCGAAATGCTCACTGAAAAACACTTCCTTTGCTCACAAAAAACTCACATGAAAGAGAAAAACCCTTCAGGTCCTAGTGTAGTCATATCGATTTCTGCAACGAAATTAGTTCCTGCTGTACAGTGTACGAAATGTACATCATTATCATACAAACAAGTCAGTCCATGTCAGAGGAATGTCTCGAGGAAATAATAATTCATATTTATAAGAGAGCATATCAAATAACTCGTTATTAGGTGCAGACATGAATATCATATTGCAGCCATTACTTTAACTCCACGAGTACCCTTCAATCATCTCATTCATTCGTATGATTATATGTAATACTGCTGCATAGGTCAGTTCACTAGTTGTCTGGAACTTCAGATAAAAAGCATACTATATCATAGCTGGCTGTTCTTTCTCTGTGGTAGTTACAGAGAAAAAACTGAAACCATTGGCTTGAATGAACAACCCTGCCATTGTAACAATTCACGTGAATGAAATCTCCAGTTTGATTTGATGCTGAACGCTCAAGCGTACAGACAATAAAATTTCATCGGATGGGATTTATTCGAACAGAAAGAGAATGATGGGAATTGTTACCATCAGTATTTTTTATATTCAATATGTGTACGTGTACTAAAGTAGGTGTGTTGAGCTTGAGGAGGATATACACCTAATCTTCTTATCTTATGCATTTTTACGAAGTGAAAATGGGTTCAGTTCCACAAGGGCTTGAAAAAAACGTAGATTAAAGAGAGGATATATTATAAGATGAAAGTGGTTTTATCTAACTTTGTAGTACTTTGTAAACATCTTAAAAGTGATCTTTCCGTTGCTTGATGCTCTCATGTATCATCAAAGAATTCTTATCAGATGATTTTCGTACATACACTATTAATAGTATTGCTGCGAGCAGAACGGACGCATCTCTGTCATTATTTTGCACACGAAAAGGGGAGGAAGTAACTGGAGATTTTGTCTAAGAAATCTTTATGGCGAGTCTTTGTACTTATAACATGAGTAGTGAATAAAGGGGCCACCTATAAATGATGAAAGATGAGGCAGGCTAGACGGATCTGAGCCTGGCGGTGATGGTAAAAGTACCCTCTTAGTGAGAATGCAAAAGGGAAAGTATTTCCCTTATGAAACATCCGGTGGTCATTAATATATTAGTACACTCGAGTAGTTCAGTTGAGCCGAAATGAAATGATAACGAAGTACGCTTCGACTGGTACGAACTGGGTTGGTGAAAGCTCCAAAGAGTCCCCCTAGATGCGGAATTAATTAATCCTTTGCACTGTAATTACTTACTCATGATTATGAAATGTTAGTGAAGTAGATTTTAATTCATTAACCTCTTCACTAAAGCTTCTCCCTTCCTTTCTCCTTGGATTCTTGGCGTGCCTTGCGACTCTCCAGTCTTCAGTTTACTCGTCACTTCTCACACGAATGTGACATACACAGCCACGTAGATATAATTTAATCCCTTTCCTTTCGGTTCCATCTTCTTGGCGTGGTCTATGTGAGTATGATGTGAGTCTACGTAGTTCCCGGACACATTTTATTTCTTTTCCAAGACAGTCGAAACCACTAGCACGATGTATTTCGATTTATTAGAACGAATAATATTAACCGTTCACCCGTGTTATATTCCTTCCTACATTATTCATGCTTCCAGTGCCCTTTTTGCATTCTTTCGGTTATGTACACCGAACTCAAATGACAGACTGGAATCATCTATTTTCTCTCGTGAGGCGAGCCTCCTCTTCATGCTCTACTTCTAATGGTGGCGAATTCACACAGTATTTTACTATTTTACACCTTTCTTATTACTACATGCACACTAGCCCTGTGATTGATGATAGAGGATATGCAACCTGGAAATGAGTAGCAGATCTTTATGAACACATTCCTTCTTGTATATTTCGCCCACTAGAAATTCCCAGGAAGTTATTTCCAACCTTCCATTATATAATCATTATCCTTTCAAAATCCTACTTTACAATATTCAGCGTATAATGAGTTTCCGTATTTTCTCCAGCGAGTCATTAAAAGAACTTTATAGATAAAGCTCCTACTTGCGTCTTCCTCTGCGCGAGAAAAATAAGGCTCATTTCCGAACAACATTTCTTACTCATTTTAGTTTGCACGAAAGGGAATTTTTTGCTCACTTGTTCAGCCCACACTCTTACAGAAAGAAATATTACGTGCACTTTACCGTGAGAGCTGAGTTTGTGTATTTCTGCAATTTCTGCTTAGGAAAGAAGATATATACGAAAGCTATCTCTATGTGTAACACACACTTCCACGTGTGACAGCTTATACAATAACAGTCTTTCCTTTGATAAACTGAATGTGACGAATAAGCTCAAGGCTGGAGTATGACAAGATCTTTAATCAACGTGTCAATCTAGAAGGGTGATATGTGTCGCTGTGTCAATAAAATTACTACTTAGATGTGTCAGCTTGTGTAATCCGCCGTGCAGTGGAAATGTTACACTAAATCGCAATCGGACACATATGAGTGTTTCTCTTCATGTTTTTATAAACACAGGAGAGAAAGTGAGTGAGTTCACGCGGAAAGTTTTTTCTACAGATCAGATTTTTATTGTTTATTCATCTCTTCAGGGTTAGTAATCCATTAGTGTGTGAGATTCAATATCATTTACGACGAGTCCCAGTAGGATATCCTATTACCTATTATCTTCCGTGAATCTGAAGTTGAAGATGAGTAGCTCTAAATAAAGTACGGTGTTTTCATTCTACTCCAAAGTGCAAAAGAGCCCTTCTTCAAAGGCTTGCTAGGGATCGTGGGTTGAAATATTGTTTGCCAATTAGAGCATCTCTGTCTATTCTCTATTGTATTACCAGGTCTCTGTGCTCTTTCATAATTTCCCTAGAAAGATGAAGGCGGAGGATACTCAAGTATCATTTTTCGGAAAGACAAGAACCCAACCAGAAACGAGAGTAAGAAAACAAAGTTCTCTGATATTATTATCCCATCTCTCTGTAATACTCTCTTATTCCTTTTCTAGATTCCCCTAAGCTCAATAAATTACGATGCGATCGGGTCTCATAATAATTCTGATATGAACCTCTCGTGTTGTAGAGACAACTAATTATAAACTAGTTCGAGAGTCTTACACAACTTTGTTTTGTTTCTTTTTCATTCATTTTGTTGTACTCGCTTGGGGGGATTAGAGTAAGGAAAGACAACTTAACTCTCTTTTTTACTGTGGCTGTTCTACTCATACTCATAGGCAGTGTTTTCTGTGTTCCACCAGATGCGTCACTCACTCGAGGTTTGTTCTAATTTTAATATATCATGAAGGGAAATGGACCTTTCATTTAAGTTTTACTAAACAATAGTAAACGCAAAACAAAAGCGAACATACACAGAAACCTATTGTCATTGTCTTGTTTCATATTTACGGTAGAATTAACTCCAAAACTACAATATAACAGTTTATATGTATAGAACACCTTAACACTGAGAACCACACAATGTACAATATTTTGACTATGGCATATTTAGTTTAGTATGCTACCGTCAACCCCGTAACTTCATGTGTCTGTTTGGGACACAAAAATACTACGTACACAAAATCTCGCACAAATTACCTCCATGCATAATTTTACTCGCAAAAAACTGATGTCAGCAGAATTGCTGCAGTGCTACTTTCACCAGCATAATGGTCTCAATTTGAGTAATTCTATTGCATTGCAACATACGTAGGAAGAGATAAGGGCTACACTCTTGTGATAATTGAGGAAATGTGGAGTTTTCGCAACTTCCTATTCATCTCAACTATTTCAGCCTTCCTCTCTCGCTTCCTTAGGATAGACATGATAGCATCACATTTCACGAAACACAACGTGGTTGGCCAAAAAAGACGTGTGTCACTGAAGATTGATTCGACAGGAAGAATCTCAAGAAAATCACCTCAAACGTGGACAATGTACACCAGTCCACATCTCCCAGTATAAGCCATGCGATATAATATTACAAGGACGTGTTAAAATCCGCTGATTTAATCGATAAATTTGATAAACGACTAAACGACCATGCAGGGTGATGGTGTTAACCTTAGTATACAAAAGACGTTATGTTGGGAGACCACAACCAAACTGTCTAGACCTGTCTCTCATCGTAATTGAATTCTTATCCTATCACTTTCCAAATTACGAGAGACATAAAAAGTCTTAGAAAAAAGCCATTTAAAATATCTCCCATGCTGTAGTTGCAGACTCAGCAGGAAGATAAAACCTGAATGACGACGTGTAAGGACAAAGGACAAGGAGTATAAAATGGAGTTGATGAGAGCGAAGTAAAGATCACACGTAGGTGTTTGGAAACGATGGATTAGTGGGACAACGAAGAAAAGAAAATGTAGGGCAAGAAAATTGATACTGTAAACGACAGACGATGACGGTGTGTGTAGGGGAAATTAGTATACAAAGTGGAGTGAAAGTGAGGTGCGAATGCCGTCACATCGGAAGTAATGTTGTTAGTAGCCAGTGTTGCAATATTAATGAAACCTCTAATGCAACCAAAAAGAAAGCATGGGTTGTGAAAGTGGTGTCAATGCGATATCACTCTTGGGTAATGGAAATCTATCACATGGTAAATTGAGATGAAATGTATTTTGGAGTCCCTCCGTGCGAGAAAAAAACTTTCTGATGATAGCGTTAACTTTGTGACGTCTTTGACAACTAACTCTGACTACGAACTTAAATATGTCTTTATTTTCTGTCAAGTCTATCCTTCTTCGTGCCTCTTCGTTCTTTTGCATGATATGCCTGAATGATTAACATGAATTTTGCATATACAAGGATTTATGGACATTTTCCAACATATTTTGTAATAATAATTTTTCTTCTTCAGCTATTCCATTTATTTGGTGCATTTTAATACTTCCCTTTTGTTTACGGCAACGACAAAAGACGTCTATATAAGACACAAGATGTCTCAAAGTCTCATTTGAAGTCACGGATGCGTGTCATGATTCTATTTTATATGCCAACTGGGACATTTGGGAAGGGAATTCTCGGGTAAGAAAATACATATAAAGTCCATAAGACAGATAAAAGAGTATGAGGGCAGATAGTCGAACTTGGGATTATTTTTGCTGGAAGTACAAACATCAGACTATGCCACGGAATAGTGAATACAGTAGAGGAATGTTAGAGAGGGATGCCTGGATGTGTGTTGTGGATATGAGTATATCGGTGCTGTGTGTACATTTCACTGTTTTCCTTCGCTTTCCCCGGGTGAAGAGTCACATAGACTCGCACACATGCACGGGCAACCCAGCAATCTACAGGTTTCAGATATAAGTTAACGTTGGAGATGGAAAGAACACAGACACACACCCGATATCCTGATGATAGGAGTGCAACTGTGTGCAACACGATACTTGAAACGGAAGGAAAGGGGAAAGAGTTACAATGTTACATACAAGAAGGAAATAGAAGTATTAATGGCTAACGCTAACACACACTACACACACACACACACACGGCTTAGTTCTTCTATACATTAATGTGTAATGTGTACATTAGGTATTTGATGGTAATGATATATAGATGGGATGAGACTCCTACGGTGGTGAATTCGGTGGCAAGGGAATGTGGGAAGACTTGCCCTGTGCTTGGCGTGCGTGTATTTGTTTAACTTGAGATGAAGAGACCAGAGAAAGTGAAACTTTCACCCGGTCGATATCATTCCCAATACACTCCATCACTGAACCAACTTTCTATAACACTACGACTTCATTTGTTCGAGAGCTTCGAGACTACTACACATTCACACACACATTGACTGCCTCGTGTGGATTCGTTAGGTGTGTGTGTTTGTGTGTGTGTGAATCCAGGTATTGTGCTAGTTGTCCTGTTTGAAAGTATTAAAGGAAGCTGAAGTACAATTCCACTGTCAGTCAGTCAGGTTGGTTGCCTCAACTCTCTCTCTCCCTGGTTTCCTGTGTCCCTTTCGTTTGACGCATTAAGATTGACAAGGACAGCTAATTCTGAAGAGATTCCTGTTTTGCGCAACGTATACACACATAGTATACACACAGTTTCAATTTAGAAAACCTCAGCGTACGCCATGACAAGCCTTACAAAACACTTCTAAGCAAAATTGAAATACAAAGCATCTATAGAGTGTTCTAATGAAGTAAAGTAGGACAATTCTATTGTCATACATTTTGGCCTGGTAGTCATTTTAATCTGTGCAAAACCCACGCAGTATTCTGCTAGGTGCTCATCCCAAGAACTTTTCAATAATGTACGAGTAGGGAGGCAACAGCTGTCTCGAATAGACCAACAAGTAGAGAGTGAGCTGTGTTGCTGTGTGTAATTCTTGGCTCCATGTGAAATGTTTAGTGCATACACGTTGATGGCTCACTTTCTCCAGCTTGTTGTTCGTATCGCACTAAATACGTAATCGCGTGGCGGTGGCACGGCCGCATGTTGAGGGTAGGAAAGTTATTGCAGAATAGACTATACTCACATCCATCATGGCATCATTATGATTCCTCGTCCTTTGACTTCCTCCTCTGTCTTCACAACACAATGCTATCTCCTATTGACTCAAGTATAGTTGAAAAAAGCACTTGATACTAAATGACTCGCAGCAGTGTTTCATAAAAGTGGTCATATACAGACCTTCGTTTCCTTCTTGTAACAATAATAATAGACAAGAAGTAGAATAGAGAAAGCCCATTGTCAATCTCCCTTTTATCTGTATTCTGCTGACCTATGCGAGGAAGGAGGTTCATACTAGTACTTTTAGTAGTATTTCCACTTTCTCTCGTAACAGCCATTCTACTCTCACATTCTCACAATGTACATTTAGAGAATAATGGAAAAATTCTCCTGTGCCTTTGCTTCCTCTTCAATTGAAAATACACACATACTTACGTGTGCAGAAGACGTGTGTGTGTGTGTGTATTTCTTCTAGTGTAGAAGAATCGAGTGGATAGCAGTCTTAATCTATACACATCGTGTATAGTGAACAATAAAAGAGTCACCTTATACTTCTTCAAGCCCCGTTCCTTTGCTTCCACCCAGACTTATATGCACACATACAGTACAGAAGTACAGACACACTCACTTGACGTGAGATAATAGGACTTAAACGAACCTTCTCGTTCTCAGAGTACGACTCTCATAACATAACAGTGGAGCCGAAGTAATAGACAGGAGAAGAGGGAAAGAATTGCAGGCACTTCCCTTTCCTTTTATATCCATAATCTGTTGCTCTCTGGTCTGATCAACCACACTACGGCAGCCACCCTCTCTTTCCGCGGATAACAAATAAGCCCCGAACCATTCCTTTTATCCATCCATACATCTTTCATCACCATCTCCATCAACCATCTTTGACTGGAGCGATGAAAAGTTACTGAGGGAAAATTTCTCTCCAGGAGAAAGTCAGGCATGAGTGAAATAAGTTCTTTCACTTTTAAGGAAGAGAATCTCTACTGAAAGAAGCATGTAAAAAGTAAGGCAAGGAGAAATCGACTGACTACGAGTATTCACCTTAAGCATCCCTTAGTCTGGTGGTCCATATCTTTATCTTTGCTCACTCCTTAAATAGTAAATGTGTGCAAAACATGGCTGGAAGGGGTATCCGCTGCAAGCTGTGTGAGAGAAGTTTTTATCCACGGTGGACAAGCTGTGTGTTACCGTAATGCTTTATATTGTTCGAACAAACACAGCCCATTAGATTAAGGTTCTTTGAATGTTTAACCAATCCATCTTTCCCCTCGATTCTTGGTACTTTTTTCGTGATAATCCCCCAGTTGGTAGTTGAACTTGGGTGTGCTTGCTTCACTGTTGAGCTTGTCAAGCTCAAGAATGGTCTCATGAGATAGAAATGAAATGTTAAGGTAAACAACTGTCTCAGTCTGTGCAAACTGAGAATACTAAGACCTAATTTAATAAGCTTTTGTAAGACTATCTATCTCTTCCAGAGGAGTAATCATTGTGTGGTATGGCGCAGAGACGCCGAATGAGTATAAATGCCCTAAAGCTATACACATTTTCATCTTTACGAGTTTATCTATATCTAATACACTTTGTACGGCTTTTCATTTATACCGTTCCATCTGCTCCCAATTCTCTGATGATCTGTCGTTTGGGTTTAAGATCTGCACAGTATGGGAGAAAGTTGTTATTACAACAATGTCCGTGTCCCCAAGTGCATATAAATAATCCCTATAGTCATTTGGTCTGCTCTAAGAGGTTCACGACAAGAAGAGTACGTACCTCAGTATGTAAACTTAAGCTAGGAAACGAAATGAGAGATGAAGAAATAGTACCATGAAAATTTAATATCCCTTGTAGACTTCGACTATCCAGGTTGAATGCTGAATGTAGAAAGTCGTTGTCTCAATTCCTACGCGTTTACTGCAAGTTACTTTAATGAGAACATGAACTGTTTGGAAATACATGATCTCCCAGTTAAACGGAAATGTACACTATATATGTACAAGAGTAGTCAGAAACATAAATTCGGAACGGAAACACCGAGTCATTTTATTATTTACATGATTTCCTTCTCTTCTTCCCACTCCATCAACAGGACTGAATTCCACAGAACAGAAGCAGTCTAAGCACTTCCACAGAAAAACAACATTATTATTGTTCCTCTCCTTATATTTTTCAATATCTATCCTATTATAATATGAGTGGGAGGAGGTGAAGGCTTCTTTGTCTTTAATCTAACAAGACAGAAAACTGCGTATACGTCAGGTCAAACTTCAATTTAGTGGGTTGATAATAGAACAATTCATTTTCTACGAAATCATATCCACAATTGCAGGGAAAGCTCAAAACAACATTAGGCTGACAAAAATAGAATTATTGATCTACAGAGCAAGCTAAATTGAATTATGAATTCTTAACGAATTCCCTGTTCATACGGGAGAAAGTTCTTTTTCTTTTCTGCCTGATGATGATAACTATGCAAAACTCATATTTATCTTATGTGAAAGTTTTCATTTCTTGTTGCATAAATTTCTCTCAGCCAAGTCACACTTGTTCAAGTAGACTGAACAACCCTTCAAAAATAAGCATAACAAATAACCTTTCCCCACCACAAAACATACCTTTACAGCTTATACCGAATACTAAAGAGCTCATGCTCATAAAAAATAGTTAGAGATAGAATTGCTTGAGAATCAAGAGTCACAAATCTTCGTATACATTTAGAAAAAAACTCCCAGTGCGTACTTTAAGCTTTCAATGAGCACTTCAAAAACACTACAATATGTACAGTGTGATAGTTTCCACATGCATAAACAGAAGTCTAGTGGATACACTTCCCCTCTTTTTCATCCCTTTATCATCATAATACCGTAAACCTTAATTAAATTCCATCCGTAACTTTGTAAGCCTCGTCGGCAGATTCGCTGGTTCACCTGCTCCTGTTTGATTCAACCGTTCGGATTAGGTTAGAATTGCGGCCAGGAGAGATTCTCGTTTCCGGGGATTTAATTACTTTTGTGTGTCAAGGCATGCACATTGTCATTCTCTCGCACAGTCACAACAACTTTACGACATTGTCGATCATACGGAGGAGCCTTTCTCTTTATTTCATTAAAGACTTCTTTATTCTCTCAACTCCCACGTAGTATATAGCACACCCTTTATATGGAATTAAGAACAGACTCATTTTTGTCTATCCATCGTAATTGGATTTCACATGTTCTACCAAAACTTGTGGATCCCAGCAAGACTAGTAGTGCTAGTCCTGTTGTAACTAATTCTATCCACGAGAATGTTTTCGAACACAATTAAAGCCAAATCATATTTGATTGCGAAGAAGTTTAGCTTCCGCTTCGATCTGTCAACGTCCAGTTCCAGAGTACAAATTACTTCTGAGGAAGTTTCGTACAGAACCTTCGATTTACGAGATGAAGTGTCTTGAAGAAATTGAAAAGAGCAACTTGACATTTTTGTGTCTTCAAATTCATTGTGAATGACAAAGACAAAAAAGTCTTCATGAACGAAGCAGCTTTATCTATCTACCAGAATATATACCCGAAAGTACCTTATTGGCAAACCGTCTTCGTACTCCACGTAGAATCTCAGTAGTTCTTTCTAAGACGCCTACCTCTTTTTCTTCAGCCACAGATGAGCATGGAACACACTGTGTGAATTTCTTGATATAAAAATCGATATAATTTAAATGCAAATTGAGCTTTCTCCACTGGAATTTAATTCCAGGGGAATAGTTTATTAAACGTTTGTTTACGCACAAATAAATGAGAAAGGTGAAAGGTGGTGATTGGATTTTGCAACTTGGTATTCTCCGTCTCTCCTCTCCACCATTTCTAACCTGCTAGATTCGCTTTCCAAGTGACATTACAGCTAAACGAATGATGACATTTAATTTCTTAAAGCTGGTTTCAAATTATACAGTTTGGATGGGATGGTAGAAACCTGTGCAGAGAGGAAGTCGTAGTCTCGTAGTTGGGGGCTTTCTCGTGTCAGCTTTATCGTGAAATAATATCGTAATTGGAGGTCTGAAGCTTAGAAAGAAGTAAAAGAATTATGTTATTTGGTCAGCTTCATCATTTTTTAATGAAGAGAACTTTACGCTGTTCTGCCTCCAGTGTTTCTCCACGTTGTGTAAATGTGTGTTTTTTGGAGAAATTCTATGGTATTATGTCATTCATTAATGAGTGAATCAGGCCTTGCTTTGTGAAACACATTCAATTAAGACCCGAAATAGGATTAGAGGATGATGAAACCGTAGGAGTTCATAAGAGCAAACAATTTTGGGATGTAGGCCACTGTGGCCGCAGGAATCTGGAGCTGTGGAGTAAACAAATGACCATAAACGATGCATCATCAAACGTCAATTTAACTAACAGCAGGATTCCTATTTGATACTATTTTTCGGTTCATCAACTTTAACTGTTTAGAATGAAATTGCCTACTCCTCTGGAAGGAGCCAAATCTTACACATCAACAGCTAGAATCGATTATCTCCATAAAAATTTCGCTCCCACTCTTGACTCACTGACTTGCATCATTTCCCTTCGTGGATGAGATTTCTACGGGTCTCGTATCGCATACAGAGAATCTTTCACTTTTTAGCATTACAGTAAATAGAGCTTCATCGATCTATTCAAGCACCAGCAACTGGAGAGGTCTTAAACCCAAATGCATTTCATTGAAAAGACGACCCGGAGAATAGGAGAAGGTTTAAACTTTCACCGATTACATCGTAACTGCTGAAAAAGTTAAGCTGCGAGCCAGCCAACTGTAAATGTAAAAGCGAAGTTGAAGAAAAAAGAAAACAGGGTTCAGAGTAGGTAGGTATATGATATCTTCTCTTGTCTTAAAACTTCCTTTTCTGTTTAACTTTCTCGAGACTAAACAAGGGTGATGGGATGGGTGCATGTATTATACAGACTTAAATTGAATATCACTACGTGGGGAGTCGGAATTATGAAGCGTGTAGGCGAAGGCAGGAAGCGAAATGATTTATTATTGAAATCGTCTTTTGAACTTATATATTATTATAGTTATATTAAGGTGGTTAGACAAACTCTTTTATGTCTTTTACCTGAAGCCTCTTTACCTTTGTGAGTTACTGAGAAGATAGTGAGCAGAGTTTCAAGCCAAGACCAAACCACACTCACGATATCTTCTTCTGCGGGTATGCGTATAGTGCCACTTAGCCGAAATGATAGATTTAATGGGCTTTATAAGGTGAAAGAGAGCTTTTGGAAAGGAACTCTGATTAGTTGGGCTGAGGTAGAGAGATTAATGTAGCATTATGTTTACGTGAGTGTAGCTCATTAGTGATAACAAAGGGATTATTATAAAATGGACGCTTGTTCTTATTTATAGAATTGGAACGGGTGGTGGTAATAAAGCGATGTGAAAGGATGTCTCTACTCTACCGTTTTGCGAAGCTTCCTGACCGCCATAATTCTCATTTGTTCACATTTATCGTGACAAAGTCAGTGACGAGAGATCTGTACCGAGATGTAACGTCAAAAGAATTTGTCTTTGGATATCAAAAATGGGCCATCACTTTCTCAAGGACGGAGAAAGTTTTGGGAGTGTACCTCGTATGGAGAAATCCCTCAGAAGGAATGAAAGCATACGTGGACTTTTCCTTCACACTCTTGAACCGCGAGCACTTCAGTGCTAATGAGACATTCAGTGGAAAAAATGTCAAGTTCACTTACGACAGCCCAGCTCAGGTAGGAATATGATACGATCTGTTTGAAGAGGTGGAAACTTTCTTTCTCTCGACCCTCTTCAAAACTTCATTACTGTGCGGAGGGAAAAGGTCGGGTCCCGGGTTTGCTTCCTCATTCTATGTATCCCTTTTGTGTCCTAACTTTTCAGGGAAACCGAAGGTACATTGCCGTTCAAGACCTGTACACCCGAAACTTTGCCGATAGAAATGGCGAGTTCCAGTTGGAATTGACGATGAGTTCTATTCGAACAATTTTTGAGACGGATTTGAGAACCCCTAATGCCTTCATTGGATCGCATGCACACAAATGTCCCAGTCCAAGAATGGGAAACAATGCGATAAAAATGGAGTCTACATACTTTACTTTCGGTGGTTTCGACTGGAATGTTGCAATCTATCCCTTTGGCAGAGATCCGAGTGATGAAAGACTCTTTGTGTACTTAAATCGGCTTACTGGGTTCGACCATCAATGTAGAGTGCGGTATGTCATGACGCTGGGAGAAGGGGAAAGACTCATCAATTCTGGGCTGCTGGATGATATCTCCGACTCCAATGGAAAAAGCTACGGATGGTCTCCGAGAATACGATTTCCTGATATCATTCAGAGGGTTCGTTATTCGTAGTTACTCATTACGCTTCAATTGTTCCTCAATGTCTTATTGAAAATCCAATTTGTACAAATGAAAACAATGCCTATTCAAACCTCATCGCTTCAATTGCTCCAAAAGACGATAAGAAAGATTCAAACTTAGACTTTATATTGTTTATATATTTTATTGTTGTATGAAAGTCGATGGAGCGTTTTACTTTACTCCAATCTTTTATATAAAACAATTGCTTAGCAGATCATTTCCTCCAAAGTAGTCTTTCGTGCTATTCCGAGCATTAAATTACGTTTAAACAAGCATTTTGTTCCGATTCCCCCGTGAGCGTTTCTGTTTTTACTCTCCCTCTATTCTAAATGTGCTCCGATTCAACGAGCTCATCTCACAACCTTAAATAGGGCAAATTCTAATTTCATGTCGGGTCTAGTGGAACATCAAGTTTATTTATGAGCATCGCCTTTACTTTCTCCTTATGAGTTTACCTGAGAAAAGACGAGAATACCAGAATACCGTAATAGTTCGCTTGTGGCTTGCGGGAATTATTATAAAGAGATGAGTGGATGTTTATGACCTTAATTCCATTTCAATTTCTCCCTGCTTTCCACCAACCTTGTATGTGTAAGACATAAAAACGATCTTTTCCACTTAAAGGAGTTTTAATATCTGCCCATCAATTGCAGGGGCTTGTACACGTTCATCTGGAAATTTTGACTGCCAACACTTTAAGTGAGGTGGCCTTGATTCCTCATGCCTCATCGACCTTAAATGGTGGACTCGTTGTTGGAGCAAATGGAGGAAATGGAGGGGGTGTTGGACCCAGCACGCCAACTTTAACTACTGTTGGTGTTTCAGAAAGTCTTGCTGTCCAATGTTACGACCGGGATAAGCAGGCGTGGACACTGGAGGTAATAAATAAGCTGGGGATAGATAAGCAATGTAAAATCTGCATGTGTGTGGCGTGTGGGAAATCGCCCGTAAAAAGGAGTCCCGGGGTTTGATGAGAATTGGTTTACGTGACATGTCCCTGTTGCTTTTTTCCACACAGGCTGACACGGTTTCGGAAACACTGCGTCTCCGTATGATTTACAAAGATGTTCACAACGTACCCCGAAATCACTTGCGGTACGTGAGCTGGAGTGCTTATCTCCTGCGGTACAACAACAAGACAGGTCTGCTGGATCCAATAACTTGTACTCATGCTCCGTACAGCCACTACTACGCTCAGGAGGAATTAGATGACGGAATAATGATGGAAACTGACGTGACTGTCAAGGAGGTATATAAAAAGTCCATTAAACTCAAACCTTTTGTCTTTCATTTCATGTGTCACTTTGCTGTGAAAGTGAATCACTAAATGTACTCTCACTTCGTGGGTGTTGCTGCCCCAGAGCGTTTCTGTTTATCCCAAATGCAAACCCTTTGTTGTACTATAGGGAATGAAAGTGTCACAGTGACATTATTATACACTGAGACACAGAAACAGCAGCAGCATCAGTAACAGCACAGTCGCTTTCATTAGTATGATTTCTCCTCATTCTGCCCCACCATCACGAACTGCGACTTGATTTTATCCTCTCAAACTGCAACACACAGTTACCTACGAAATCTTTGCAAGTCATACTCTTTCCACTTCTTCATCAAAAGAAAGTTTGTGGAAAATTAATTTCTGAGGAAGCGTTCCTTAATCAAATATGCAAACAAAAGGAAACTCCCCGAAGACTTATGAACTCTCAAGTCCATTCATTTAATAGTTCACATCTGTTTTTTTCTCCAAAGCTTTTCCTTTCAAATGATGTTTGCTTTCATGTTCCATGGTCCTTATTATATTTTAAAACCTCTCTCATTTAGCTTCATTGTACTGAGAGTTGGTGGAGACTGGCAACTCTGCTATTTATAGTGCCACTATATTAAAGCTCAGATTTGCCAACCTAGTTTCTCGGAAAATAAATGAGTTGCAGAAATATCAGTCTCTCTTGATCTCGCAAATGAAAACAGACATACTTTTCCTTTTGTTCTGCTACGGTCGCTGTATTTTTATCATAAATAAGTCATTATTACTACTTCATGAGTTATACTTTCCATCCCTGCTTTCTTTCTTGGTTTAGGCAACCATTCCCATAAATTGGAAGGGCAACAATGGGGAAAAAAGTTTTGTAAGCAACACAAAGTTTTGATCGCCATGCAATAATATAGCAGTAGAGCAGATGGCATCTTTCAAAGTTTTTGTAATGCCTTTTACTATTTAAATAGGTGCCTGCTGGTTCACTTTTTGGTAGATTTACCTTCTAACTAAAGTTTAAAATAGTTTGATAAACTTTAAATAAATATTGTAATGTTGAAGGCTACTTTCGACATAGGACTTCTTCCGTCATCAGCTAATGCAGTATTTCTTTGCGGAGGTTTTTCTGTTTTATGAGTCAGTCATGCTTAAGTAGTAATTTAGTTTTATTGATAGTGAATCATCTGTTGAGGCAGAGAACAATAAATAGAATTATTGCATTCGTAGAATAGAATGAATTCAAGAGGGGTTGAAAGTTGCGTTGTAGCAGAAAGCACAGATTTTAATGATGTGCTCAAACCATAAATAGTGAATGGAGTAGTTTAGCTCGTATCTATTTTGTGAAGTGAAAGTGCAATTATGCTGAAAGATTGATGCAGCTCATTAGGAGAAAATGCATCAAAGCCTCATTTTGCGTGAATGATTTGATCACCATCCCGCATGAAATCATGACGATGATGATAGTTTCAAGTTTACAGAGCACAGCTTGTCATATAGTTGTCTGTCATTACTACATTTGTTTGTGAGACGTTTTGTTATAGACTGTGGAACCTGACAATCCTGGAATGCTCAGTTTTAAACTAAAACTGCACGATTAGTTCGAACTCGAGTGGACATTAATGAATGAAAGTGTTGAACAAGAAGAACTTGTATTTCATTTCAGATCCGTGATCCGAATAGTTTCTACTTGAACGACAAACAACAAGTTCGGGTGCAAATTGAATGGCTCTCTTCATACCTTCTCTTTCAGTCTACTTATCACAAATACGACGATGTTACACGAATTCACAACTATCAAATGAGGTAAATTACTAATTATCGAACAATTATGTGTAGAAAATTTACAATAATTACTGTAAATTGGAATTCCCAGATTAGACGAGGTTTCACGGTTATTTCATACGTTAAATTTGACATGTTCAATTACTCCTCTTCTGAAGCGAAGCAAATTGATTTTGTATTTGCTTCTGACTTGGACGGAGTCTTTACATTATTAGAGTTAAAGGGGGCATTAATTTCTCATTACGAGTAGTGAATTATTTGCAGTATTTGTACAAGGGAGTAAATAATCGATATTTAGACAGAGTGTCGTTTATTCTAAAGATCACAGCTTGTCTTAGATGAAGCTAGTCTTTGGTGCGTGACTGTAAACGAGAAACTAAAGACACTTGTGACTCATTAGTCTTGTCTCTGTCTTAAAGCGTCTTGGAGTGCCTTGAGAAATAAGGACAAACGATTAGAATGGTATGTTCTGTTTCTAATTGCAGAAAGGAGATAGCTGTCCTTCAGTCTGAGAACTACAGTTTGGAAAGACAATTATTTAGCTACCAGAAAAGTTTAGCATATGCACATCACGCACGAAGCAGTCAGGCGACTGAGGAGCCGTACGAAGGCGAATCAAGTAGTGAGCCACCACCTCATCGACCATATTTGGATCGCAGCGTCTCTACTGAAACCGAGTATGCTTAACCAACTCCGGAACCATCTTTATCCAAACCAACAGCTTCCTGAAACAATTCAAACCTTTCTTTCCAAGTCATTCAACCATTTAACTTTACATAGAAGTCTTTGAGTATTGAGTAATCAGTGCCACCGTCAACTTCCCTCAACAAACATATCCTTCTTCAGGACCTTTTTGCTATACTTGCATCATCATCATCACAGTCGTCCAGTTTTCCAAGCCTAGTGTTTCTCGTCCTAATTGAATATTGTCTTCGTCATTTCGACAATCACATACTCACTCAGGTATAATTTTCCGGTAATTATGACACTTATTACTAACCAGGCGAGACAACTTTCTGTACATTCTCGTCTCAAATTACCTCGCTTGTCGCTTTAACAAATATACCAAATTAGTTGAATTGCCCGTTACAGACTTCTATTTGGCGAGTGGTGCAACTGGAAACCAGTAATGAATTGATGACTCGAACCGACCGACGCCAAGCTGAATGTGGAATGGAACATTTCATGAATTACTGATGAAGAGATTAAAGGATGACTTGATTTTACGAAACCCAAGCTTTCACAATTTTCACACCCTGCCTACACGAAACTCACCATTTCACCTCTGTGATACTACACTAACGCCAGACCCGAATTCTTCTATAAAACTAATTGACTAGCAAATACCTCTGATCTGATGCAATTACCGGAGACATTTCTGTGTCCTCATTTCACGTTTCCGTACTAACTTTCAGGACAAAAGAAATAACGGTGGAACCATTTACCTCAACCTGACGCTGCTAATACTACTAAATGTATCTCACTGAAGCACATGTTTAGAGTTTATGCACACACAGAAAGCGTAATGTGTGACTCAATAATTGTGTAATGCAGTCAGCTAGATTTGCAAGATATTTCTGTAAATGTCATTCCCACAATTAAGGATAATTCCTAGGCACATCTGGTGACCATAAAGTATTCTACGTACGACATACCTTCTAACTGAATGACGGTTGTAAATTGTATAAAGTAGCATTTTCATGGTACTCTGTGTATCTGTATTTCTGTTAGAAGTATATTATGTATATCAATTGAAATGGACAGGGTAAGGATACATACGTATGGAATGAACATGGAGACACCTGTGAAGTTGGCAAAGTCAACCCTTCCAAACAGATCGATCGTTTTCGGTGGAATGAATTTAATTTTGAATTACCCATGTCAAGTTTACTGACATTTGCGGCAATCATGTCCATGTTCCATACATTATGGAACTTCGGCTGACACCGCTAGATTAGAATTAATAAGTTAAGTAGGTATACACCCGACAATACTTGACAAAGGCCCAAATACAACTTCTCTGCTTAATGTTATGCTTATAACGAATTGCACAAGTTAACGGTTCACATTAACCCACCACATGTATCGACATTTTCTGAGCATCATTAATAATCCCGTGTTGTAAAGTGAACGACAGAGCGACGAGATGAGTTCAACCGATTTTGTAAATGTTCATGAAATATGAATCTCGATGTGTATGAAAGCTTAACCCTGTGAGCTTATGAGGGATTCGAATCAAGCCAAACTATATTATGTTGTTGATATAGTACCTCTGATGTCAAATAGAATGTGGTACGACAGGACAGGCGTATGTATGTGTGCATTAATTAACTCAATGTCAAAGTACAACCGGATGAGCGTGTGTCGTGTGTGACTAGTGACTGGATAAGTAATTAATAATTATTTTTAAACATGCAGTGTAGTTTCATCCAGGTTTCCAGTTCCGTCAATAGCCAATATCATTTACAATTACAGTATAACTGCTTATTTGACTCGTTGTAACAAAGGTATTTACTTAATCTGCAATGGAAATTCCACTATGATATGATATAAGAAAGATTAACAAGAACAGAAGATACGACGACCTGTTTCATGAAATCGAAGATATTTCCAGTGTTTAGTTTTATACCAATAGAATCATAAAACCTTGTAGCCTTGACTGTTTAGAAATTAAATGGTTTAAGTAGGCATCTCCACTGTATGCTCAAAACCTTCGGATACGTTGGCCTATGACCTTCGAAACCCCACTCAACTTCGGCCTGGTGAATTTACTTGAATGTTTTGTGCAGTATAATGTTTATTAATTAAAATATTGTACAGTAACTATCACACCTTGGATGTATTCAATATCTAAATTTAATTTCTTGTACGGTCGTTGTGTGTTCTTTTAATGTTTGACGGTAAAAGTTTAACCTATAATATTTGCAGCTGTGTAGTAAAATTAATATCATGCTATTTTACCTTAACATATAAGTAGATTCTACAGTAGTTTTCGCGGGGAAGATTAATTTGTAGAGCAGTAAATAATTCTGCAATTACCAGTTTTTGGAAAAGTTAGAAATTCTTACTCTAAAGAATAATGGTTTTGGTGTACATTACGGTACATACATAATATGATGAAATATTTACTGTAATAAATTACCACTGTATTCATTTACAACCTGTCAAACGATTATAGGTCTGAGAATGCACAGAATAGTGGTAGCAACATAAAGCAATAACTCTTACACAACTGATACAAGGAGACATACAAAATAATACAAATTCGTACACAATTGTCAATTATGTTGCTCCTCCTGAGTTTGCAGGTGCTATATTACTGCTATCTGCCACATTAGCACTGGGAGTACCAGAAACTGGAGGTAAACCGATTGACTGAGACTGAGAACCTGACATAATCATTCAGAATCATATTATTTTCATTTGCGTTAGGGTATATATTAGAAATTAAAACCCTAAAAGGTACCTGAGAATCCAGTATTTGCGAAGTTAGTAGGCTGGCTAACTTGGAAAGTTGCAGCATCAAGATTAACTCCCATAGCTTTATGCAGTGCTTCGGACGAAACTAATGATCCTGGATTTGTTTGCTTAGCCATTTCTGTTAAGTTATGGGTAATCCTATTTGCTAATTCCACTTCATGTTCTGAAGGAGGGTGGGAGTATGGTGGTACAGGGAACGTTGGTAATCCCAGTCTATCATTTTGAACTTTCTGCAAGTCCCCTATCAACTCAGCAGTCTCTTCTAGTTTAATTCGTACTCTGAAATTTGGGTTAAAGTTTACGTATTTTGGGTTGTTTGCACAAAATATTTATCCACATCGATTGCTTACCCCGCATTGTCTGATGTTTGGAATTCATTCAAAAACTGGGTATCGATACCCAGATCGTTAAGGCTTTGCAGAGACTCAAAATTAACATTAGCCTCAGGATTTTGAACCGTGCCTTCTCCTAGCTGATGCCACTCAGACTCCAATTGTTGGCTGAATTCTTCCTGTTGACGTCGTAAAGCAGCCTCCTCCTCTTCCACTTTCTTTCTTTCTTGAATAAAGTTCACAGTTTTTCTATGTTCTCCTTTCGTTATAGTGTCCAAGATTTCGTCAACCATGTGCATTGCATAATCGCATCCTTTCGCGAATTCTATCATGCTGAAAGTACATAAAAGAACACAAATGAAAAAAAATCGATCGAATGTTAAGTTTATTCACAACCTTCAAAAAAATATATACTTGTATCAATACCTTTCCGCATATTGGACAGATGTTTCATCACCGTAGGTAGTTCTGATCATTTCAGACTCGTGGGCTGTAAGATTGGAGAATGTCGAATCCATGTGTGGCGCATAAGAGCTGAATGCTCCATAGTACAAAGGTTTTACTGGGAACAACATTAACTTTTTGAACAATCTTCAGTTACGATTAGTCAAAATATGGATTCAGAAATGAGGTTTACCAGGTCGTTGAAGATTACGTCTGTCCTCTTTAGAACTGTATATCTGAGCTGTGCCATGAGTTAGCTTGCCCGATAAGGTACCGAGGCTTACAGGCTGTTCTTTGGTTCCAGGCATGACACCATTGCTTGGAGTTAGAATAGCTAAGGATGTACTACCGTCTTGGCGCTGGCGTAAGAATCCCATCTATTTCATAAAAATTAAAAATGATAATTTCCATATAATTTCGAACTTCTCTAATACTGCCAAGACCGTACCTTTGCATTGGGTTTTTTGGTAGCCAGCCTGTGAGCAGCCTCTCTGGCAGCCAATCTTGCCTGATGTAAAACTTCCTCAGTGGTTAAGTCGTCTGTGAATGCTCCACAAGGATCACTGAAATATGTTGTTATTTATATTAAACTTGATTCACTTGGTGAACCGTACACAATATGTACACAACTTCACATACGCTGGATCGTTTGGATGAGGCGGAACATAATGTATGCTTTTCATGGGATCCAGACAAACTGTGTCCATGTTCTCATCCTCCGAATGGCTTTGCTCTGCAGCATCTAGCTGGAGCGAGTCAGGAAACAAGGGAAATCCAAGCAGCTCTTCATTTAACAGACGAATAGAAGGAACTATAGGCAATAACAACCTAATCTTCTCTGGAGTCAACGCTTTCAATCCTCCCTGGAGCAACTTCTTAGCAGCCTACAAATCCCACACCTTATCAAAAACGGTCCTTTTTCTTCTTAATTAGGTACTATTTCGTTTGCACATTACCTTGTAGTAAATAGTCTCAGGGTGATTATAAGTCATTGCGTTGTTGCACATTAACTTAAAGTCCTCCTGCGATTGCAAGTTAATTCATGGATATATTCATACAAAAAATATAATTTTTTAGCTGCACTTGATGAACTTACTGCAAACTCTTCAAGCGAACAATAGCCCTCATCAGCGATTTTCGATTTCATTGAACTGAAGTCCATAGGCTTCTTTATTATAGATGAATACCCTGGAGCAATCTTATCTGTCACCGGCCAAGCAAAAAACTGTTGAGGATCCTTTTTCTCCAACGACTTAAAGTTCAAAATGAGAATGACATCTCTTTAGCTGAAACATACGTTTTTTAAAGAATTATTTAACTCACCCTTATCAAATATTCTAGCAATTTGTGCAATGGCTGTTTATCAAAAACTTTGTTTGTCTTCGCAACGACGGGAGGTTTAACGTCTTTCGGTACGCTCACAATTGGGGATGAATTAGCATCTTCCTGATCAACTAAAGGTGGAGATGCCAGCTCCTTCATAACAGGGACACTCACAGATGCAGGTTCCGACTCGACTGAATCAACATCCATAGACATCGACATATTACTCCCTTCGAAGTCTTCTTTGTCTCTACGTTCTTTCTTTCCCTTCAAAGTTAGATTCAACAACATAAGAAATAGCACTCACAATTTTTACACATGTGAATAATTAGGTTTGCAAATTTTTTTGGAAGTACCTTATGATGATGCTTGTGTTTTTTGTCTTTCTTCTTTTTCTTATCTTTCTTCTTGGCTTTTTTCGAATGAGACAGAGATATTGAAGAATGCTGAGAGTCCTCAGCGTCATATGGAGGGTTCAAAACACTAAGGGACATCCCCCCACCACCTCCCGATGGACCTGGGGAGTCACTATGTTCCGGTGTCGACGAGCCTCCAACCTTTAAAATTAATTTGATTCCTCTAGAGCCACTAAGAGACTCCCCATATCCTAAGAACGAAAAGTGTAATAAATACTTGGCATTAGTACAAACAAAGAGTATTTATATTCTTAATTGCTAACTATAACATAATAACATAACAATCAACATCACATAGACTATAATAACAATCAACAATCATTGCTTGCGATTACCTTCATACTTGTCACTTCCTCTGTCTTTTTCTTTTTTATGTTTCTTGTGCTTCTTTCCTCCACTTCCTTCCATTGAGAATGAAGACGAAGAATCCATACTAATCTGTCAATAAGTAAATTATAAAATTGTTATTAAGCTAAAAAATTCCCTCTCCGCTTTCTTCCACATTCTGCGTAACTGTCGCTCACATTCAAGCAATACTGCAACGTCTTACCTTACTTAGTACAGTCTAAGGTAAGTTTCTTAACACTCCTTTTAATGATAAACAAGTTAAAACTGGTTAAGTATTTTTAAAACAAAAAATGTCAAACTGTTCTATTGATTAAGACGGCGAGATCGAGATGAGATGGTGAGAGTCGTTGTTGTTGTGCCGGGGAAAGCGGCGGGAACAGCTGAAGTTCAAACTTCATGACTTCTTTTACTTAATCTCCAGTGAGACACGTTCCTCATGAGATCATCGCAGAAGACAGGTGACTGTGGACCAGGTGAGAAGGTAGCAATGAGGTAACAGGTATTAACATAAATATTAGCGTAAGACACATACTTATTATGCAACAGATTACATAATTTACATCTTTGCATTTAATTTTAGGCATCAAAGGAAAATGGAACTGGAAACTTAATGTGAAATCCACGCTGGGCTAAGAATACACTGCTGTGCTGTCGCCTGAACTCGCCTGTTACACTCTCACCTGTCTGCGTTCGGCCGTTCGGTTAGTAATGTAATTAGTCAAGGTAGATTAGACAATGCAAGGGTAGATTAGACAATGCAAGCATTGTCTAATCTACCTTGGTAATTAGTAATGTAGATTATTTTCTACACGTTATTATAAGGTACGCCAGGGAGGAAAGTTTAAGCTGATTTTTTTATGTAATGTGTTTTTGAAGATTTCAATGGAAGGACCGGAGAAAATGCGTTATTTCCACGTTGACGTTCTCAGTGTGTTCTTTGGAATTGGAACTTGGCTGTGTGTGAATGGGCTGTGGGTGGAACTTCCGTTACTTGTACAAAGCTTGCCTGAACAATGGACTCTGCCTTCTTACATGGCTGTAATCATTCAGATAGCCAATCTCGGGCCAATTACCTACACTGTTTTGAACTCATTCTTTCCGAGGATAGTCACAGAGAAAAGAAGTATTTACGTCGTGATGATACTTGGACTTGTATCCGCTTTATTGTTAGCACAGTATTGGATGGAGCAAGTGGAGATTTTTGGGAAATCACGTTCTGTAGTTCTTTTTGGTAATTCAAAAACGTGCTGCAATTTCAGACTCAGTATGGTTTTTGTGTTAATGATTTATGTTTGTCTTCACCGATAGTTTTGGTCCTGGTAATGGCTTCTGTCGACTGCTCAAGTAGAGTCCTGTACCTTCCGTTCATGGGATCGTTAAAGCCTGAGTACTTGACTTCGTACTTTATCGGCGAGGGATTGAGTGGATTCATTCCGAGTGTGTTTGCGCTTATTCAGGGTGCCGGAGGAACACCTGAGTGTGTAAACATCACTATTCCACCTCAAAATTATACCATTTCCGTATTATCAACTCCAGAGCCACTATTTTCTGTCGAAATATTTTTCTACTTCATGGCCTTCATGAGTATTCTGTCTGCCATTGCGTTCCATCTACTTAATATGAAGTCCATAATAAGAAATTGTGTTGCGGACAATGTGTCGCCTGAAGTAGCTATTGTGCGAAATCCCCACGCGATTGTAAAAGATCCTCAAACTAAGTTCTACGACTCTACTCCAGTTGCTGAATTGGAAAACGTAGCTCTTTGTGTAAGGACTGATGGGTTGGAAATGGAACAACAAAAAAGTTCAAATGTCCAGGAAGTCGAAGCTGTCTACGACAAAATTGAATCCTCATCAATTTCCTCAGCACAGTTCACCTACTTGATGGTGTTGCTTACTATCATTTGTGGACTTTCAAATGGTATTTTCCCTGCCATTCAATCTTATTCTGCTCTCCCGTATGGACATTCAGCGTACCATTGGACCGTTGCATTGTCAAACATGGCGAATCCCGGTGTGTGCTTCTTGATGCTTTTGATGAAGACTCCTGACAATAGTGCTGCTGCGGTAATGGCTGTTCCAGCATTATCAGTGAGCGCGTATGTTTTCTATTCTGCGTTAAGAAGTCCGTATCCTCCTTTCGTGAACTCTAACTGGGGGACCGTGCTGTTGGTAAGTTAATTTATTTAGTCTTTACAACCAGAGTGTCTTCTAACGTGTTCATTTACAGGTGCTGTCTTGGGTCCTTCTGGTAGGATTGTTTACATATGTCAAAGTAACGATTGCCACCATCATGCGAAGTGGTGGCAGGAAAGGACTATTTTGGACTGGAGCTTTTACCCAACTCGGATCGACCTTTGGTGCCATAATTGCGTTTCTGCTTATAAATGTTGGAAATGTGTTTCAAAGCTTTAATCCCTGTGTCTGACTTACTCAGTTATATAGATATTATGCATGATCATGACAGGGTAATATTATTGTGGATTGTAAACTGGTATTAATTATTGGAACTTGGGAATGCTAAGTAGTTTTATGTATATTAGTTCTAATGTAATTTGTTGGTCTCAAAAAATAGATCTGACTTGATACTAAAGACTCAAGAACTCTTCAACTCTTCAATACCATCAACGTACGTTCTAAAATTTATAACCGGTTCATCAATCTGAATAGATAATGTTGGGTTAAATGAATAAGTGTAGGAAACGGGTCCAAGTAAGAAATAGTGATAGAACAGTATCTTAAGGTACACCTTATGCCGAAGCCAAATGTTGAATATCAAGAAAAATAGTCTCAATCGAACAAAAGCTTTATGTACACATATATACATTGATAGATAGATAATACATGGACTTTAGAAAAAATAAAATAAAAGATTCTTATCTGACGAATAATTAAATTAGTCATGAACTATCTGATGTACTCCTTTTCCAGCCTCGGTAGTGCGGTCACTTATTTCGTTGTGTACGGAACTCATCAGTGCTATATTCATGCAGATTGGTGAACTTTGAAAACTAAATTAGTGCAATGTGCGGTTATGCTACTTCAGCACAGTTAAATAATTAGAGACAAGAATTTTGAAAATTTAACCTCAATCACAGCCATGGCGGAGTCTATAGGATCTCTTAACTCCATTGATGATGAGCTCGTAAGGCGTCGACGAACATTTTGTAAGTAAATTTACCGAATTACACTGCTACTGCTACTCCCACACCCACATTTCTGGAATTATGTTTGTATCCAATCGAATGTTTTGCAGCTCAAAAGCGTTCATTGAGTGAGTATGCAGTTACACTACCCAATCAGCCGAACGACAGCATTGGAATTCATCCAAAAGATGACAAATTTCGATTCTTCAAAAAAGTGCAATATAATAAACGAGCAATTGTATTTTAGGAATGATATCATGGGCATCTTTTAAACTAATTATATTTATACAGGGTCGAGATTTCCAGCCTAGGAAAGCTAAGCACCACTACACAGAGGAAGAACTTAGAATCTTAGAAACTTACGAAAGTGCTCCTATTCTTCCATCGCAAACAGCAGTGTACCGAAAGTGGTTGAAAGATGAGCCTCCAAGGTATTCGTCCTTAAAAACGTAAATGGTTTGAATGGACAAGGCATTTGTATTCTCTGTGCATACACGGACTATTGTAGGGGAGGTGGCGAATCTTGGATTATTATTTGCTTAGTGGCAGTTATCACTGGGACTATAGCATTTATAATGCGATGGATTTGTGAACATTTCCAGATTTTCTCCTTCGAGTTTATGATTGATTTCATGAAGGTGAAGTAAATGAACAACGCTAAATATACAACGCTTACAGATCTATGAACATTAGTTGTTAGTTAATTTTAAACTTTAAATTATTATTGTAAAGAAAGGAGAAACTTGGAACGTTTGGCTGTACTACACAATACTTAGCTGCATTTTTGGAATGTTTGCGTCGATCATAGTTGTCTACTTCTGCCCTTTCGCTGCTGGTTCGGGACTTCCAGAAATCATTGGAATTTTGAATGGATGCGTTGTAGGAATAAATAGAAATATATATAACAAACGCTTATTAACTTTAGTTTAAAATTAGTAGATAATTTACAAAAGTGGCATTTCAGGTTAGAAATGTTTTGAGTTTCAAAACTCTTGTCTGTAAATGCGGATCTGTGATTCTGACAGTGCTCAGCCGGCTGCCAGTTGGGTTTGAAGGACCTATGGCAAGTATCCTATATGATATCTGTATTTCTCAAGCAGAGCTTAACGATAATAATTGTAGATTCATATTGGAGCTATGGTGGGAGCTTGTATGGCAAGACCAGCTAGAATTCTAGGATTTTTCAACCTAAATAAGTGGAAGTCATCGTCTCGAGAGTGCGGTTGTGGTAAATTTCCCAGGCTGTGCAGATACAGGGATTGCCAAGAAAGGCAAGACATTTTACTTAAACTATCTATTGGAACAGTAAGAAGCAAAGAAGCACTGCGTGAACCCACTAGTTATAAGTTTAATAAATTATAACCCTACAGATACTCCTTCATATGTGTTGGTGCAGCAAGTGGAGTTGCCTCGGCTTTCTCTTCACCCATCACCGGCTTAATCTTTGCAATGGAGGAAATTTCGTCTCATTGGTCGAAAACTCAAACTTGGAGAACATTCGTTTGCTGCATTTTAGCTCGAAGTACCACCGAAATTCTGAGGAGTTTAAGTATCTCTTGGCTGGAAGCAAAACACGGAGAAAGCAGTTTCCATATATTTCGGCTTTCTGAATCTGCTCTTTTTGATGTATTAAATATCAATTTGATTACAAGAAACTTTGAGTTTTTAACGATTATATATGAAGATTTAATTTTAGATGAAAAAGACTCTCGAGTTAAGTTTCTTCATATTCATTCCGGCTGTCATCATCGGAGCTGCAGGAGGGCTTTTCGGTGCTATTTTCATATTTGTTCTTCTCAAAGGATCTAAATTGAGAAGGAAATTGCTGAGTAAAGTAGAAAATTTCCAAATGCTCCGTGTGGTACAAGTTCTGGAAGTTATTGTAATCGCAGTGAGTTATAAATTCCCTTCTATTCATATAATTTTTTATAGTATTTTCAATTGTCTTGTTGTGCATAATGTGAAGATAATTTGTTCGAGCATAATTATTGCGTCAATGCCTCTTTTTCCCTGCAAATACATCAAACATGAGCAAACTGTGTTTCGAGAACACGGAAGAAAGTCTCTGATTCTTCAGTCTTTCAATTGCAAATCGCCTTTGAATTCTCACTATGAGGATAGAACGATTACGCAAGAAGGAGATTATCACGAGGGTAATGTGAGATTGTTTATTGTATATTTAATTCTGCTTCACTTTTATGAAGATTTTATTTGTATTCTAGTAGGTTACTAACTTATTTCAAGTTTAATTTAATTTGTTATGCATAGGAGCTTCATTGTTGCTTGGATCGTGGGAACAAATGATACGAAACCTGTTTTCTCGAAAGACGTATGGACTATTTAGCATTCCTGTACTTGGCTTGTGCCTCTTTCTTTTCTGGACTTTCTCCACATGGACCAGCATGACTTGCATTGCTAGTGGACTCTTGGTTCCTCAGCTGTAAGTATCTTTAGTTTATGCATATGTTAATTGATCTTCAAAGACTATCCTATAATTGCAGAGCTATTGGTGCCATATATGGAAGAATGCTAGGAGAAATTTCCTATTATATTCTGACTAATTTCATCATCGATGGAGACGATTTCAGTAATTGGGAATGGGTGGATCCAGGAGCTTTTGCTTTGTTAGGAGCAGCTTCTTTCTTATCTGGAACGTCAAGATTGCCTATAACTTCCGTTGTAATGATGGTACTGTACGAATTCAGTTAGCAAGTCTTCAAAGCTCTAGATTGTAGTGAAACAGCTTGTTTTGTGGTGCAGGTGGAAATGACAAACGATATTAACATGGCCCTGCTCATTATGCTTTGCGTGATGCTGTCCAAGTTCATTGGTGACAGGTTCACCCATTCTTTATACCATTCGGTTTTGGAGTACAAGTGCATTCCATACTTGGATACTAATTTGAGAGTCTATCATGACGGAGCTCAGTAAGATTTTAGTACATTTTTTTAAAAAAGTTCTGTAATACTAAAAAACGTTACTTATTAATATTAGAGTAAGTATGGAGCTATTTACGGCATCTGATGTGATGAAATCTCCAGTGAAGTGTGTAAATGTGAGAGAGTCGATAAAGGTGCTCGCTAATCTTCTTTTGGACACTAACCATGGAGCATTCCCAGTCGTAGACAATCAACTGGATTCTGAGAAGCCGTTTTTAGGCATACTCACCAGGTGTGAATTACTAAAGATCGAGAAAGCGTTAATTGCATAATGGGGCTTACAGTAAAACTACAACTATGGCCATGGGTATATTATGCCTATGTATTTTGCAGATTGGAACTGATTATTTTGCTTACGAAAACAGAGAGATTCAATTCAAAGGAAATCGGGAAAGATGATATGGATAGACTGAGGCTTTCTTATCCTGAGGTGTTTATTATAAAACTTTTCAGTGTACATGAATGAAGTACCTTTGTGTTGCCTTAATCTTAAAATTATTTTGAATTGATGTGTATCTTCAGTACAGTTCAAGCAAGCTAAAGGATACTACCAGTGCCAATGCAATTCTCAACAAGTACAGCACAAATGTGATCTATAAAAATATCTACGTGAATCTGGTAAGCTTAGAAAAAATTTCGACGAGTGGAACTGCATAAAGATCACCTCATATCGTTGACTTAATTTCAGCTGCCATACACGAATACTTCGACACCTACAGTGTCGAGAAAGTTTTCGTTGTATCGGACTTACATCATGTTCACAGCTCTTGGACTCCGACATTTAGTGGTAACCGACTCATTGAATAATGTATCAGGCATCCTTACGCGAAAAGATCTGCTCGGATATGCAGTTGAGTCCAACCTTGCTCGGGTGATTCGAACCAGTGGTTTGCATGATAATACAACAGATACGGATCAGTCAGTGGGTATCGACATAGAAGATGACATTCACGTGGGCATCCAGCCTACAGTTCTGGAAGAAGATGAAGAATACGAATCCGATGATAACCCAATCGAAAAAGACAACAATTCTGGATGTCAAAACGAAGGATGATTTCTCAAGGACGGAGCGATCATAGTTCTTATTGTTAGCTGTTATAAGAATTATATTGTTGATTGAATAGTTGAATTCAAAATACCTAGGAAGGAGGAACTAGAATTATTGCGGGCATAACTTTTAACAAGCCATCGGATTGTCCGTGAGAGTTAAATTGAAACCCTAATTTAGAAATTCCACAACTAGAAAATGTATGCTTACATTGCATTATTAATTTGCCAAGCGTTGCGTAGTGCGTACTAATTGCAAATATTTAGATGGATGTTAGCTATCCATGGGTAGACAATAAATCAAGAAAACGAAGAAATCAATAATTGCAGACCTTTGCTTTCGACTTTCGGCCAAAAAGTTCTTGCATGCAATATTTATCTCGCAAAGATACGAGAGATACCACTCGAGATTGATAGGATTGGTTACAATAGATTCCTAAAAATACTTACCATGCCATCACTTCACGTGACAGTCCATTCATTGCGAAACACTTTCTAAAAACTCGATTGCTTTGAGTTCGAGCGGATTTCGACGGACGTCGAGCGTAGAAAATATTTTGACTGGAGATGAGTGCAGAGCAGATAGGCTTTAATTGATAAAAGGGAACCATGGGGTGTTTACAAAAGAAAACGAAATCCAGGCAGGCATCCGTTCCACGAGGGTAAAAGTATAAAGTAATCTCACAGGTTCTCGAAACTTCAATTACTCTTCTCTGCTTACTCTCTCCTCTTTAGTCTTGAGCCCAACGGTGGCAGATGTTCCCGTTCTTACTTCTGTAAAAGACGCCCTGCTTTCATAACTCCCAATTGAGTAATGAATTAAGTTTCAGCATGAACCATTATTGTGTAATCAATAACTGGCGACTGATAGCCGACGCGCAGCCAGGAAAGGTGTTTAATGAGGAACAAATTTTAAGTCCACAAATCATCTTTTCCTTGATGATTGTGTACGTGGTAAATTAATAAGGTAATTAATTTTGACTCCTTACAGACCCTACTTAAAATTCCTCCCCCAACAAAATCAATTATTACAAATATTACAATGGTCAAACATCCAGACAATCAATAATCTTTAAGTATGTGGTTATGTTTCTTCTTCCGATTTTTGTTGCATTTATCGTAGGTTAAAAATTGAAATGAATCTCTCTGTGGTGCATCCCACTCCAACTGCTAATATTATGAACTATTTTCAGTATACATTGCAAGTTGAAAGCAAGCACTACTATCATACCGACGCATCTACCGGAATTTATATTTATATAATGAGACGAGAATTATACTTGCAAAATGACATAACTCCCCAGCTTAAGGTAAGACACCAAACTGAGGTTCAAAAGTACACGTCGTTAATTAAGACAAAAAGACAAATTAAGAGTATGAGAGTTAAGAGTAAGTTTAAGTTTGGCCGTTTGAAATACGTGCAATACATCATGTAGCCAGGCTGTGTCACTTCAAAATTCAAGTTGACGTCAAGGATCCCGAAGTAATCAGTATACAGGGTGTCCCACTTCGATCCAAACAAAACTCGAATGTAAACCCCCAATCTCCGTGCAAGAGAATATGCACTGCAATGTAAAGATCTTTCAGAGATGCAGCTGTAATTCTCAATCATAAGCGTTACTGGGCACTTCAGACTCTTAAATGATGGCACAAGCCACCTCTGAAAGCAGGTGGTGTGGGATGTAAAAGAATCAAAGTTCTATGCATTTTGAATAGTCCTTCTTTCTTAAGGACAAACGCAGGAAATGAATAGAAATACTAACAAATAAGATGCAAAGAGCTTTATCATAAAATTTTATGACATTTGGTATCCTAAGTTCTGATGAACAGTGTTTCGTTCCATTATTCCTAGGAATTGCGAGTAACGGCTAATTACTACTGCCAACTATTTGTATTAATCGAGACGTGTACCTACTAGTGCCTATTGACATTATTGGATGAACTAGGAGTTCAAATATCATTAGAATCCTAAGAAAGTTAGGTTGGCACGAGTCACAGAGATCGTGTTTTTCTGAGATTCAGGCGTACGTATGTTTTTTCAGGACAAACACATACTTCCTCTGGCATTAGTCAACGATAAGTAAGTCCGGGTGGCCGAAGAAGTGACCCTTCCGGATCCAGCGTAAACACGCTTCCTTCTCGTTCTATTTCTCTCCTTCAGAATTTCATGAATGAGATGGTATCTTCTCCAGTGAACACACAGTGTAACCTATTTATGACAATTGTAGTGTGGCAGTTAGCATCTGGTAGAAACATTATAAAAATAATGACGTGTAAAAGTGCTATAAATGGAAGTGTTGTAAAGCACCACCATCCAATCATCCAGAAAGAGTTAGAAACATTAGGTCTCTCGTTGCCATCACCTTCTTATGATTCATAAGCCACTGCAGAGCAGGAACGCGCGTGTTCACCGGCTGTACTGTTTACGGTTTCATTTCCTCTCTATACTTTTTAATTTATGTTATTATGGTCCTCATTCACCCAACAGTTGCTTTGAAGTCGTCTCACTTACGCCAGGAAAAATGTGAATTATGTGACACAACTATTTCAGAGCAACGCCACAACTCTCACCAAGAAGCTTACTGCGTTTTCCCTTTCATGTTGTGATCTTCTCATTATTACTCTACTTTGTAAGTGGAAACCAATGGTATATGACTTTAAAATCCAATATGAAATTAAGTTACAAGATGCCTCAGATTTCACTATTTCACTCCCTGACTTACACAAGCATTTTGAGGAGGTTAGGTCATGTTCTCTTAGCCTATCTGACACTGCTCTCTCACTCTCAAGTAAGATTGTTCTTACATCTCTCGATAAGGGAAAGATGCACCACTGCCCATGTTTAAGAACAGAAGCAATAACCGAAATTACTAATAAGTGCTTAAAGTACAGATCATGTTTCAAAGAATACCCCTACTTTGAACTCAACCTTAGACAACACATGACGAAATTCCCGATCCTAACCTCGCTCTCTCTTTCCTTCCACATGTCCGACACACAAATTAAGAATGTAGAGTTATTATGAAACTTCACATTTATTTTGGCACCTCATCTCGTTCACTCCAAATAGATTTGTTCTCGTACTTTAATTAGTGGGGTGTTTGGAGTATTATTTCATTCATTCATATTTCTCTCCTCACTCTTTCAACATACTGGAGCAATGAAAAACAGAATATATCCGCCAGCTGAACTGCTCAACATACGAGAATCTTTCTTCACTTAGTGACAAATTCTCCTTTATTCGGATAGTGTTGGTTGTGTTAATCTAATCCAGGGGAAAGTGATGACGGGGATTACACCAGTTCTTTATTGAATGAGTATCAAAAAGACTACAAGGGATGAACATGAGTGGAAGTTTATTCATATCCATTCAAAGTTTGGTTAGAATTGAGAATACATAAAATGAACGGGTAAATCTTGAGTCACTGCAATTCAAACTATTTAATCTTCGTCATGACACAGCACTCATCATCACATTATAATCCCTTGTAGAATTTGACTACCCGTGGAAGTCATTCTTGTGCTTTTGTACAAATACCATTGATACGCTCATCTTTTCTTCTCTCCACTTTTACTCAAGAGATTCTCACCACTTGGTGAAGTGCATCATTATTCATTCAAGTGCTTTTACTTCATTTTACTAAATGCATTTTCATAAATAACTTAGATTTTTATGCTTTGTCTGCAAAAGTGACCTCGCATTTTTCCTGTCATTCATCCACGAAAATATCCACTTGTGCATGCGTAACGGGGAATTGCATGTGTTTTTCCTCAGGTAGTTGGCTCTCACTATTGTTGATAACTGCGGATGCAGGAATGAGTATATGCTAATTATTGAAGATCCATCTGCCTATGTAACGTAAGCACCACACACTGGGTTATTGTTTGACAATTTTAACTGTGTGCACTACTGCTAGGGCTTTTGGATGGTTAACCGCTACATACAACATACAACGGCTGGAAAATAATCGGAAATCAAATGGATTGAAAAATATTCAATAGCTCAGGCATAAATAATTATAGGCTACGAAAAAACCTTCGAAAACTTATTGAGCGTGGAGGCACAAGGGTAGCAAAAAATCTTACCTACTGGGAATTCCGGAGAAGTTAATCATTGGATATTTCAGGATCCAATTATTAAATCATAAAGAAACATCTACCTTGGTCTGTCAACAAGATCCCTAAAGATACTGAAGTTGAAGGAATGAGTAAAAAGAGAAACTGTGACAAAAAATATTTACAGATAATAAAATTGTTTGATTTCATGATCCTTTCAGTACAGATGCAATATAACAGAAGCTTCAGTTTGTGTACCTGTCCTTTCCTCTGTCCCTTGAGCTCTTGTTCTGAGGAAAGGCATATTGTATTTTGTTTTGTGCCTTCCTCAATTCTGCACCAAACAATGGAGTCTGATCTTAAGCTAGATGAACTTGATCGAATCGATTGGATCAAAATCTATCATCATAATGTGGTATGTCCTGAGAGACAGGATAAAAAAGACGTAATTTTTACCCGATTTATCTGAAAGGAGTCGGACAGAAAAATGATGCAAGAAAGGGTAGAATTCTTACAACCTTTTTGATATTGGGGTTGATTCTACCTGCCTTAATGCATCGCGTTTATACTTGAGTGCAAATCGACTACTGATGATGATGGGGTTACCTTTACGCTTTTACCCTCTCACCTTATTCTCCGAGCTTTTGTGCACAAGAATCTGCCCTCGAAACATAAAAGGTTCACTGGCTGTACTCTGATAGAGAGAAACAGGAATTTCTCAATGTACTCTTCACCGAAAGAAGGGTGCACAAAGGCAATGATTAAGAGAGCTTCGCTCATTCATCTTAACTGAAGGTGAAGATAAAAATTGTCTTCAGAGTTGAAGGTCTCATTCCCTTCAGATTCCTTGTGACTGCAGAATTCTCTATTCCCGAAAGCCTTTGGTCTTGGACGACATGCTATGCATAGAAATAGACCACTTGGACTTCTCACCGCTAAAGTGTCCCTTCCCTTTCCACTCATGAGAATTTTCTTACAACTAAACAGTCCAACACAATTTGCGTTTTTTTCTAATCATGGAAGCGTACGAAATAGCCGTACTACTGCTAGTGAATGAAACTATGAAACTACCAACTACCCTTTTCAACTTACAGCAGGTCCTTGAGTTTCACATATTTTTTAAAGATCATGTCTACACAAGCAGAGGGGCACACAATAAGAATAAGTCGAGTGAGTCAAAAAGTCAGAATGGAAGAATGAAAGAAAGTATTCTGCTAGCTGGTTTAAAGCGATGCTGCGAGAAGAATTTCTTCGGAGGGATGGATCTTTAAATGTTTAAAGTCCTGTGAGTGCAGACTTAAGAAGAGACAAGTAGTCTCATGCGGAAAGTTAGCGTCACCTTTATTGTTTGAGAGAACATCTGGGCCTGTGAGTTCATACTTTATACAGATATTTCACAGAATTGCAACACACTCAAAAATCAGTTTCAAAAGTAAGTCCGGTGATGTGAGGACATATGTGGATCACGTCATTGTTATATTTCACACAATAGAAAGGATTATACTGCGTAAACTCCTCATTAGTCGTAATACGTCCGTAGATAGAAGTCTTTAGAGATATTTTTATGTGTCGCAACTTGCGTGAGTCATGTTCATTTACCCTTTCTGAGTCAATAGTGTGTTTTTCAGCTTGACATCATCATTTTCCTTTCAATTAATTTCTCCACTAAACACGTGAAAACTAAAGGGCAGCGGTGGCAGTTAGCCAGTTAGGTCAGTCATTATGAAAGTGTGTGAGTAGTCGGATGTTGTTCAGATGAGATCCAACCATGCTGACTACATACGAGATGACGATTCTTTTACACTTCAGTTGCTGAGCTGGCGGTGTGTCCAGTAAGTATAAATGCTTTTATGGCACGCGACTCATTACTCTAAAACTTGATACCTACAGTTTCTCAGTTTCCGAAAACACTTTTTGAGTGAATACGGAAGGAAAAGAATGTCAGAAACATCTGCTAGTCACACGTTACACAATATTATGGAATAAGAATGAATCTTTTCACCATTAAGTGTATTATCTACTCGTCATGCATAAAGGACAAGTAACTGAATATTCCATTTTCTCGTTGAATACCTTCCACCTTCTTATGGTGACCAACAGGAGGACTCATTTTACTCATTGACAACGTGATGAATATGACTTGCTGAGAGGTTCAGTGATTGTGCAACACATCGTTTATTATTTCCTCCTTCAGGCTTCTTCATCCTATTAAGAAAGTACGTTCGAAGTAATTCTATTCCTTTACCAATACTGACCTTTAGTAGTAAAGGGCCTTTCTTGAAGGGAGTAAGAATGTGTACCTCCCATTTGTTAAAAAGCAGTCAACCGATTATGAATAATTGAAGTTGGACTCTTGTGAGTAACAAGGAGCTAATGAAGCTATACGCTGTGGAGAGGCGAGTGAAAGTCCCGGAGGCGGAGAAAGAAGAGCTAATCAAAAGACAAAGACGCAGACATTAAACCAGCACTTAGCTCAATTTAGACAGATGGGCCAAACTAATTGGATACGCATGCAGGATAATTTATGTCTAATATGTTTTCGGAAGGAGTCGCTCTCCTTCCAAAACAAAATATGATTACACTCCAACACCTTTCATTCCCATAATTCACCCACTCAAGGGATACAGAGACGCGAGAGCCCAAGGAATTACTTTCCTCTACCTGAAAGGTGCTGTAAATGGCATGTCTGAGAAAATAACATGTGTTTAAGGTGATCTACATCATCGAGAGGTCGGTGTTTTTGTTTCATATCATAAAACTGTATGTGAGCAAGTGGTGAGTTAAACCCTTTAAGGGATACTTAACAAATGTCCAGTGTAGTATTAAGGGGATTTACAGGCTTCTATAATAAGTAAGTCTCATTAGACGATTACTCTTCTTCTAAACCTTAAAGAATGCTGCTTGATCACTCGAGATCATTAAGAAGTGAGATGGGAAAAATTACCCAGTCAACTAGATTAGCCGCAGATGGATAAACCTGTTTGTACGAGTGAGTGTGTATTGTTTGAGAGTTTATGAAGTATAAGGTGCTGTATGTGGAAGGGACGGGAGAAATGACGGTTGGGAATTATTAAAGGCCCGAAAAGCCCGTGTGTATGACAATTAGCAATATAGGGTAGAATGAATGGAGGCTAGGTTCTCTACTGGGGTATTCAAGGATGAGAGTGGCACTATTGTTCATCCCCAGTGAGTGCGTATGTGTGTGTAACATGGTTGTAAGGCTCCTCTGTTGTTATTGAACAAGTCTCACCTGTCCGGTTGGCCAGGACTTAAACTGCACAGGGTGCACACCTTCGTCTAACCTTGCTAAACTCACATCCTTACCACAAAATATGAAGTTCATCGAACACATCACCAATGAATAAGTGCGGGTTGTGTGGAGAGCTGGAAATGAACAAATGGATTACACTACCAACCCAAAGCTACACAAGATAATACACCAGCTGCCGATGTGATGTAATCGTTTCGTTAAGTTTGGCTGTCAATTCTGGCCGTTCGAGATGATATATCAAATCCAGGGCTGCCTTCACAGTCGCTGCCACTCGCGTCTTCAATTTCTTAACCCCCATTTCTTCGGATGAAACATAAAACAATCACTCAATATTCTCCACTATTCTTCTTGTAGTCTTGAGGAGTCTGGAGGAGACTGAAGAGCAAACACTTTGTTCTCCGAGGAAAATGATGATGGGTAATCTGAGAGTTGTCTGTCCGTCAGACTCTCATCAAGCAGAAATAATGTTGTGAGGAAAGAATAGACGGGAAATTGTTGTGTTAAAATCTTTCACGGAGAAATCTTCCTCATCATCACCCTTTACTCGGCTCATATGCACCTTTTGTTTGCGTTGATTTCATTTGTTACGATGATGAGACGGAACTCCACTTACTAATTCACCTGGTCACCTCTCACGTGCAGATGAGCTTGTGCACATGCATCTCATTTCCTTCCGTCCTTACTTTACTCTTACTCGCTGTACACACACATTTATTAGGGAGTTTTAATTTCCTACCAAATGGATGGGAGATGAACATCCGAAAAAATTAAAGCCGCAGCAGCAAAAAAACATCACTATTATTTATAATCAATGATCAGAGAGAGAGAGAGACAGAAGAGAGAGTAACGTGGGATAGCGCAAGGTGTGTTTGAATGGCACCCTGTGCTCATCTCTCGTTGTAAGTAGTACAATAGATTCTTATCAAATGAATAAGAGGCTGAATCAATTTTATCTTGTCCTACTTACATTTAAATAACTACTCTGCTCGTGTAATTCATCCCTTGTTTTTTCTCTCCCGTAATCTAACTGTACATTTCTTATTGTCTCTCTGTGTGTCTTGTTCAATCTCAGTATTCTCAGCCCCTCAGGTAAAATGGACGAACCGGCTGGAGAGGAAATTATCTTAGGACCTCTGCCTTTAACGATGCGATAATGTCTGAGAGTGTTCAGGTTGAGATAAAAGTGAGCTTGTGTTGGGAGTAAATGACAGTGATCCAATAAAAATGCCACCCCGGAAACATCTGGATTTATATTGACAGGTATTTCACAGCCCACCTGGCTTAGTACTTCTTATGGTTAAAAATATCTGATTATGAATTTACAGACCTGCATCCGATTTTATAAATTGCTGTTAGCGTATTACGTAGGTACTATACAAATCGGACATAAAGTAGTGGCAATGTGAAGTAAAAGCAACTCTTGGCCAGGGTGAAGAGAAGATGGATAAAAAGTGCAAAATAGAAGTCCAACATTTGAAATTTACATGTGTTTTATATGCTTTCTCAATGCAGATCCCAAATTCATTAATCACACGATGAGTAGCAATTATCATGATCAGTAAAAATTTATGAAAATTAAAACTGTTAAAATGTAATTCAAATTCTTGGACTCATTTTTTAGGGAAACATCCAATGCAAGTTGTATATTTCACACACCGAGACTGTAAATCTGATTTACACAAGGAATTTTGTAATAGAGTCTGTACAGTCCCTTGCCTTAAACCCTCAGAAGACCTTGTGCACCGCACAGGAAGCGTGTCAAATTGTCAAATGCTAAATACAAATAACATTGGTTACTCTACTTATGTTCCTTGAAGACCACCACCGGAGGATATTGCAGACTGTAAAGAAATAAATTGACCTGAACGACCATACAACTCACAAACCAATCTCCGAGCAATAACAATAATTTTTGAAACGCCTTTGTGGTTAGCTAGCAAGCATGAGGTCAAATAATATTTTAGAATTCGGTTGTATCACTTGCCGACGATCTGTATAGCGTTACTTGCAAACTAAATATTAAAATTTCCTATTTATTAATGTAACGTTCATAACTCAATCAAAGCATCAAATTATCAAATATCAAATCCTAGTTGCGCACAGAGAGGCAGACTGTTTGTCACTTTCACTTCTACAAAGTGTACATGTACATTTTCTCTGCGTTTGTCTGTGCATTCGTCATTTGTAATGCAAATTAAATTTGATATGATGGGATTGTATGAGGGATGATCAAAGAGACAACAGATGAATTTAAATTACTCGTATTAAAGAAGGGAGAAGAGCCAGGCTAGGATTCAAATTAATGGATTATCTGCCCACAAAATTAAGTGTGGGAACTGGAGAAAAGACACAGTTTACAGTTTCTAATACAAACATGGCAATGCATACTAATGAGTCAGTGGGTCAACATTATTTACATTTCTATTAAAATTATCTCTCTCAATCCTTTAGGGAGCATTCATCATAAAAGCCTGTGAAGGAGATGCGCTAAAGATGATTCAGATCGTGTAAGAAGAAAGGTGCAGACTTGAAGTCCCAAATCTCATGTGTTTTTGTCTGTCTTCACGAATGGACGGTTCAGCATAATAAAACCGGCTTCTCTTTCATTGTTACTCTTCAACTTTGTATTCACCCAGCGGACCTCGAGGCACACTGTGACAGCGTAGCAAACTGAAAGACACTCTCTTCCGAACTCAACAAGTAAAAAGAAAAGTGTTTAGGTTGGCCTTTCAGGTCTCAATCTTCCATAAAAATGCTCAGGTGAAAAACTTCAATGATGATGAGAAGAGTAGACGGGAGACAGGCTTGTTGTATATTTATAATAACTGGAAATACATGCAGAGATCTAGATCGTCTGATTTTTTTGACATGCTCATAAGCTATAAACTCCTAAAGCCTTTTAGTTCATTTTTACCTGCGCAATCAAGTCAAGTAATCATAATAGGTTGGAGACAAAAATTATCGATTCAAAAATTTAATTTGTTCACTCCTGGGTTTTTACAGCAGGGACCGAAAGGGACTGAGAGAGGAATTTTTAAACATCTTGTAGGGTAAAATGATGGGAACAGAAGGATGCCTTCTTCTTGTAGTGATAAGCCTTTGAGAATTCAATGTGAGTCACTTCATGAGGACTATTAAATGGAAGGGGTCAGTGGAACAAAAAGTTCTTGAGACCTTACGGAAATGTACGGTCACGAACTGGATAAAATCATATGTACAATTTGCATAATACTCACACAGATACCTTTGAGATTTGGTAATGGGTCTCTCGTATATTTTTTACACTCTATATTCATCCTTTTCATTGGGCAATATGGTTCGAAATTTATCTGCAACATTCCTTTCAAACGGCCACAGAGATTTGTTTAGTAGTATTTACATTCAAAAACTAATCTGGCATAAATTAACCCGAAGAAACAGCTTTCACGACTATTCAAGGAGCCAATATGTGTCCTTCACAATTTTTTGAACTGCTTTGAGGATTTTACTTTTACGATCGAGATTTTGTTAAAAAGCTGAGAACCAACTTCTTATCACCCATTCCATAAGGTTGCAACGAACAACAATTTGTTCATACATCAATGTGTGTGATTTTCGATTCATATCTGATTAATCGCAACTTGGAAGTTGAAATCCCTGTTCCTCATGCACTCAATCACACAGTTCTGAATTCTTTGGTTTCTTGTTATTGTATTTCTGTTCCTTGTTCCTTAACATCATCACATCTGTAGGATATTTTATTAAAATCTAGTGACATATACGAGCCATTTGAGTGCGATAAGACAGGTTCAGTCGACATTGTTTTCAATCACTCACACTGGGTTATCGTAACCTGTATCGAAATTCTGAATCCAGTGTTTTTGTTTTCAATACACGGAAAATGTCTACGTGATCCTGCTCCTGTCTTCGCTTATATCTTGTATCATCATCATTGTGTGCAATAGGAAATTTTGCTTTTTAATGAAGAAATAGTTTGTCGAGCGATTCTATAAGTAACTTTGTATTGCCCAAATACCCAGTTCAGCTCCGAGAAATATTTCAGCAAGTTTCATCTGAGCCCTTGACATTTGATTTTATCATTCAAAATATGTAGGAACACCTTGGGTTAGAAATGTTAGATTGTACTGTTGGGATTCATTTTGCATATGTCATCTCTTCGATAGTAAATAGTAAATACCTCTTTCACTTTCTGCTCGTGCTACATTACAGTCAGTAAATTGTCGTATAAAACAGGTTGAAGATAGTTCGACATTTATGCACAGTTTTATACGAGCTTTGGGAGACTATATTTACTGCTTCTTTTGCATAGTTGTTGGCACTTAAAATCAAATTTTGAAGGACTTTGGGATAGGCAAGAACACAAGTGCGACACAAGGTCTTAAGAATTGGCAACTGAATTTTTTGTTGACTTAATCGAATCTTGTGCTTGTTCAGTAGACCTTCACTGTGAGTGATGCAGGAGCTAAAACTAAGAAAATTACGAGATTTGTCACTGCTTGAACATTCAACATTGTACAATCTTATTTCCAAGAAACGATGTCTTCAGAAATTTTCCTCTAAAAAATGCAAAATTGGGAGTTTGATACAAAAAATAAGAATAAATGAATGTTTTAAATATACCTGTGGTTGTGAACTGCTGTCACTGCTGAGCATCGCAATCGCAAGCACTATGTTTCCAGTCCTGTCAGATTCCATTAGACTACATACACCTGAGAACTGAGAATATGAATAAAATCCTTCATCTAAAGACGTTCCATAATTCATTTCACCCTGTTTCTCACTTTACTTGCATCAACAGCGTAATCGTTACACAACCACAAGGATTCGTGTTACTTTATTTCATGGAATCTTCTTCATAAACATATGAGATAGTTCGCCTTCAAATGCTCAACCAGGTTCTCATCTTGTGAAGCAACAGTTTCAAATTTCCAATTTTATTGGTACATCTTTATACCAGCCTGATATTCATATATTTTAGTTTCCTATATGCTTCCTCAGACTGTCATCTCATCGTAAGACTGTTTATATTAATTATTGGCTCATCGCCTAACCTCCAGACAAAGGAACTTAATTTATTATAAGATGTTCATTCAAACTTATGTCAGAATGTTCCCATACAGATTAAAGTCTGTTGATATCCGGTGTACTCTCTTTGTGCGATGATCTTCAAGACAATTTTGTACTCTTCAGAAAAAAACAGAAATAAACAACAAGCTTTTCGGCTCTCCTTATTATTATTTTGTACAGTAGGACTATTTTATACGCACTTTAACCTTCCACTTTCTGATGTCTGACTCTTGATTGTGAATAAAATTTTCCACTGCCTGCGATTTCTGAGAACTTCAGCTTTTTGAAAAGACAATTATTTACAACTTTATCAAAATGTGGCAATTTCGCTTCTAATTTATTGATTTATTTCAAAGCTTGGACATTATACATTCAACATTTTACTCTGTTCGGCAATACAAGTTCAAAATTGAAAATTATATTCCGGGTTCAAACTGATTGCTAGGAAATTGATTTTAATGTTTAAGAATACAAATGGAGTTTCGTAAATTTTATCGATTTCAGTGCGTATTCTGTGACCCTAAGATGCAGGTATTATCTGACATAAGCAAGAAGTTTGTGCAGTAAAATGGCCATGCTTTTTTCAATTTATATGCGGAAGCTGATATTTTATGCAGTTTGAGCCAATCATTTAGAAATCAGCTTCAACTGCACCTTATAATTCTTTTCATCCCTTCATCTTTCATCAGCCACCAAGATCAGATTTGAAGTTAATGCGAATACAGAAAAAATACGTACCTACCAAAGCCACCTCTAAATATTCAGTTATTCCACAGCGACATGTGAAAAGAAGCAACAAAACAATTCCTAAGAAAAATATATAATCCCATTGCCATGAAGTGATACGATCGAATATTGAAAACGCCTCTTGAAAACTTACACAATACCTGTTCACAATTCGATCAATCATTCCGTGTATTTGCTATTGACGGTATGAACACAAAATACTCCCAATATTTCAGCATCTTGTGTTCCTCATTTCATACGAAATTGTGTATCTTTGATTAATCTACAAAACTAAGTCAATGACAAATGTCCGCAGCAGAGGTTTTGTATAGTCAAGTACATCCAACGTATGAAGATAGCCTTGAAAATACTTGACAAAATGTATCCTTCACCAACAAATCCACAATTCTTGTGAATAAGAATTGAAAAGATAAAAATAGGAAGTATACATTTGGATATGGGATAAGGATTGACGAAATCATAGAATTTTGGCCGGTGGCTGTAGTTGGTGAGTTGTCCTGTAAAGTTTTTAGTAAGGTACCGTTTTCTATGTAGTATGCCATCATGTCAGCGGTTGATTCTTTAGAGCATTTTTCTTTATAAAAATTTAAGAATGGAATTCTTGTAGGGACAAAGTAAGAATTGGATTCAGTAGACATGTAATGTGGTGGTGATATATGAACCCAAGGTAGATTATCAAATTGGTGCTAAAAGGTGTCTCCTAAAATATTTCGATGGATGTTCAACAATGAAATTCAGAGATGCATGAAAAATTTGCCTGCCAAGGAGATCGTAAGGAGCAGACATAAAAAAGAGACCTTTGACACATGTGCCGATAGAGAAGGCGTTGGAAATGTCTTGTAGTATATTTGGCAGCATCCGCATTTCATACCTGCCCTTTGGTGATCTTAGGCCCTTTATGAAAATAGTCTTTCAGAACGTTACAGGTGTGTTGTGTGTTCAGTTGACTTACTTTTGTTCCTCTTTCTTCCCTTTGCAAACGACCATTCTCAGATATAATATTTCGTGCAGGACAAAAGGACAAGATTTCCTTTCACAGACCAGGCCAGCTCTCTATAAGCTTCTTTCAATCACAGGTTTCTTTATACACATGAAAGACCGATTAGGTAACCATCCCCAAGATTCAATGCAAGAATGCCAAGATTTCTTCACCAAATCAGATGGCCAGATGAAGGTCCATTCCATCTGTATTATTACTCTGGAATGTTCTCGCAGGAAAGGGATATTTTACCAGGTTTTAATAATAATACGTAACTTTGCCAAACGACTGGACTTATTGTCCAGGGAAGGATTGAGTTATTTGGATCGACATGGAGAAATCTAATCTTAACCTACTAGTACAATGCTAAAGGTTACCAAAAAATGCACCGAAAGAAGCAGATGTCAACCTTAAGGA
>JAQGBV010000064.1:0-57232 GCA_034698685.1 Isotomurus pseudopalustris
TTTGATAGGAACATGTCGGGATTCATCGACTCGGGAGAACTGGGTCAGGCCTTGGGGACAATGGGATACCGTTTCAATCCTCAGTTTGTTGACTTCCTCTCCCAAAAGTGAGACACAGTTTACGAGAAAGTCACTGCGGAGGCTATGATGACGCTGAGGTCTAACTAATTTTCATGTGTGTCTTTGTGTAGATTTGGTGAACAAGGAGGAATGGGGATGCCTGTGGATGGATTCATAACGGCGTGCATTTTGATTCACAAATTGACGGAAGGTTTCCGGAAGAAAGACGTGAGCCAGCAAGGAGTCGTCACAATTAATTACGAGGAGTTCTTACAGCTTGTTCTTCAGTCATATGCTTAATAAATTTTAACGCTGCGACACTCATTTTAATTATTACCAACATTTGTACGAGTGTGTTGACTTTATTGTAAATTAATCTCTTCTACCGACGACGACGGCTGCGGCGTTCGCGTGTACATTAAGTATATTGAGCAATCGATGCACCAACAACTATATAGACTGCGGAATTCCTACTACAAGAAGATACGTTTTGTCTCTCGATATAAAAACTACTAAAGCTATTAAGAAGAACAACGTAAGGCATGGTGGTGGTGGTAGTTCATTATTATATAATTTCTACTGTTGATTCTGGAGGAGACCCATTTCATACTCTCTCATCCGGACTGCTGCCTCCACTAGTATTGAAAACGGATTCACGTAACCGCTACTACTACTGCTACTACTACTACTGCTACTTGTACGTGTGGAAGAACTTCCAATTCCACTGCTGCTACTGCTACTTCCCCCCATTATTATATTCGTCGTTGACTCGTCCTCCTCGAAGTCATCGTCGTCCAGATCATCGTCCAACAACAAGTCGTCGTCAACCTCTTCCGCCTTCAGAATGTTCACTGCCATGTCCACCCGCGTGGTTCTCGGAGTATCCGAAGACGACGAAGATGAAGACGCCTCAACACGACTCCTCTTGTGCTTATGTCTGTATTGATGGTCGTAGAAGTCATCACTACTCGTACTCTGCTCGTCTTCACCGCCGCTCTCCGACACTGACTTATTATGCTTGCTCTTCTGATGACCCCCACCCCCCTGCTGCACCTGCATCTGCTGCGCTTGACGTCTCCTCCTGTTCGTTGTCCGACGAGATATCGTAAACTGACCCGGATCCTGGCCCTCACTCAATATCATCTCTGGAAGGATTCGGCGACGTGCGTTGATGAACCAGTTGCAGACCTGCAAATGCACACAAATAAACATCCGTCAGACTCGTGTCCCTAATGTGTCATCTCGACGTTGATCTTTTGTTGTAGTAGTGAAGATTGCTACCTGGAGAAGTGAGAGTTTGGCCTGCCGTGAGAGTTCAATTTTCTCCGATTCGGAAGGATAAGCGTTGTATCGATGCTCGTAGAGCCATTGAGTCAGAAGTGAGACGGATTCTTTTGGCAGCGTTCCCCTTTTTTTCTTTTCCACTTTCCCTTTCTTTCCTCCACCTCCTCCGCCTCCACCGCCGCCACTTGGAGACACTTCGTTGTCGGACCCGTAGGACATTTCATCACTGGAGGAGCCCCCTCCCCCTCCACCATCCTCGACGACCACGACCCTCGCCCGCAGTCCACTCGTTGTTGTGTTGTGACGCCCTGAAAACAACAACGCACAAAGTTCTATAGCTCATTCAATATTTATAGCCTGGCCGAGGAGATCGACTTGACTCAGTCAGTGTTGCTGGTTATCTTTGGACAAAAAAGGTGTTTTGACAGAACAAGTCTAGAGTATCCTTGGAGTGGCCTTGAATTGACGTGATGCTGGTGGTGGTGGTGGTGTAGGAGACTGACAAAGTAACGAAGCATTGGAACATTGGAAGCATACCTCAATCCAGGCCTGAGTAACGCACACACGAGACAAAGGCCATAAGGAAGGAGAACGCAGCTTCATCAGACAGTCAGGGTCAGTTGCGAAACTCAAGCGCACACTCCTCGTCCACCACCACCACCATCACATCAATTCAATCCAGCTACTAATAAAACCAAGTCTCCTTTAGTTCCATCTCGATATGCTATACACCATGTGCACCCCTACCACCACCACGAGCACCAGAGTACCAGCGTCGAAGTCATGATACCTAGATTGTCATTACGACACTATTTGACAGGAGAGCATGTGGTAGTAGTACTGGTGGTGGTGGTGGTGGTTTTGGTGGTGGTGGTTTTGGTGGTGGTGGTGGTGCAGCGAATGTAGGCCAGGGCCTTTCAGATCTCCTTCTTACTTCTTCTTCTTCATTTCACTAATCTCGCCAATTATCATCTCCTTATTCACACATCCTCTACACTTTCTGTTTGCACCCCATCTCCAGATTCTTTAATGAGATGCCACTAGAAATTCCTTCATATCATAACCCACATTCCCTGTCAAACTGCAACACTCCCTATTTTATTATCTATCCATCGATCAAACATGTTGCTGCTGATGTTTATAATGGTCTCATGCTGCAGTCCATGCAAATCCTGGAATCCCGTGGAATTCCTCCAACCACCACCACCACCTCCTCCGACGCGGTTCTCTCTCTCTGATCCTTAAAAATCTCCCTCTACGTCACAGACGTCATGAGAGAATGAGCTAAATACCACGGAACACATGCAGCATCAGAAGTAGTAGTAGTAGTTTTTGTAAGAAGGAGCAACTTGGGACATTATAATTTAGGTAGACGAGCTGGGAAAAATGCGTCTGGCTGTAGTATGCACGATGAAACGCAGGAAAAGGGTAAAGGGTGTACAACGTAACGTAAGTATCATCATGAGTGTGTGTGTACTAACGTGTGAGTCTGTCAAAATGAGACTCTCTCTCTCTCTCTCTTTCGAACTAAAGACATGCAAAACGCTTCTAAAAATATCCCCACCGGTTTTGGCAAACGGGCCAGAAATCCTCTGCAACACCACCACCACCACCACAAATATATTCTTCTTCTGTCACTTTCCCACCGAATTGTCAAGAAATGGACTTACCAACAAGCTCGCTACTACTGCTCGACTCCATTGTGTAATCTCTGAGAGAGGAAGAGATGAGGTAGGTGATGATATTATGTATGTGTGGATCACACACCACAAAAACTGCCACTGGTTATGGTTATACTAATCTTATATACGTTATGTGTATTGCTTTGTGTATAAAAAAATGTCACACTCCTGCAGCAGGGTCACTCTATTAGTTCCTCCAAGGACCCCCACCACCATCACCATTCCAAATTTTACCCAAGCACAACAACTGCACACGAACGAATAACAACTTCTTTTTCTTTGTGATGCACAAGCCTTTGTCTTCCGGAGAGTAACAGCGTCTTCGTCGAGTAAAAGTTGATTGTTATTGGGGGCAGACGGAGGAGTCTTATTCGTAGACGTACGTTGTAGGATAATTGCTGGAAACAAAGGAAGACGAATACGGGAAGAGGGCATGTGATGTGTGTGGACTACTTTGACGTTTGGTGGACGGGAGGAAGTTGACAGCAGGTGTGATCGGGTAGGCTGCTAGTCTCAAACTGACTGCTGGCTGGCTGGCTGGCTATTTTAATTCGCGTGTAGTGTACACGGAGGAAGAAGTAGAAGAAGTAGAAGAAGTATAAGAAGAAGGAGATCCAGCAGGACGAGAGCCAAGAAGTTTGGAAGAGTTGCCTTGAGACTCCATCCATCCACTTCCGTGTGCTCAACGAGACTACCACACTAAACTTTAACTCTCACTTCTTTACGCTGCCACCAACAACACTAAACTGAACTGAACCACCACAGACACTCCAATGATCGTATATGTCTCCTCCGTTTCTTTCTTTCTTTCATTCAGTCTCATGCGAAATTATGCGTCGCTTTACCTGTAACAAAACTAACAGCCCTTCACTTCTCTCTCACTCTCTTTGTACTTAATGTCTTCTTACAGTTCTTGTTGCTCTCTTATTATTGCTTGCAGCAGCCAGCAGCGTCGCGAGTTACTTCAAGCTGCTTCAAATGACTCTTTGACTACTCCACAAAGACTGTGTGTGTGTGTGTGTGTGTGCAACTTGTGATGAAACAAGACACAATGAAATGTTTGCGTATTGGCCTAATATTGGTGGTGGTATCGTTTCGTAGTGTGTTCTGTGTGCTAAACTGCTAACTGTCACACATAGTATACTAACTAACAGCATTACTTATTATTATGTACACCACGGCCGAAGTGAGTGTGGATGAGACTCCTTATCTTTATTCATTGAGAGAGATGATTTTAACATTTTTAACTGCTTGCCATGTGTGAATGTGTAAAAGGATACGGGCCCAGGGGTTGGCTGGCGTGGGGCGCTTTAGTGTACCAAGGTCGCTCCCATCATCCTCCTACTTCGCACGCTAAGGAGACCTTGCCTTGTCTCATTTCTCTGTCTGAGAACTTCTTCTGTCTTCTTCTTCTTGCTTTTTACTTCTTACGACTGTTACGACTGTTACGACTACTTCTGCCTGCCTTTATTCATCGGTTACGCAAACCTACGCTTACCTCAACACATTAATTTGCTCACTTTTTCACTCAATCACACGCTGCTGCCCAACGGAGATTCATTCCTTGATTCATGACGACGATACTACTCACCTACTTAATCTGCCAAGTCAGGGCTTTATATAGTTATCCACAAGACAAACACAGATTAGCAGACAGATACAGGTAGACATTGTCAGACAGGTTTGGGTTTTAACTCTCTTGTGTATGTGTGTTTGTGTGTTTATAAAAAGCTCACCTCCACACATTATTATGACAGTCAGCAAGATAGCCAAGAGTGGTCCAGCAGGACTTGAGCTCGTTTTTTTTATGCTACACTGGTTTCATGCTCGGGTGTTTGTCTCAATTATACACTTGTATGTTTGTGTATGAAGTACACAGAACAGACTGCTGCTATATTTATGCAGATTGACTGGTGCAGTAGGAAAGTGAGAGTTTCTGGGTCGAACGGTAGCACCAGAAATAACACCTATTGTTTAGAATTATTCAGCCTTTCCTCACCACTTTCTTGCGTGTTTATCCTTTGAAACTGATCTCTGCTTTGTCTCTTGCAACTTCTCCTGTACTTTTTCTGTCTTTCTGTCAGACTCTGTCTATCAACAGATTTTCTTATACATGTCTCCTATCTCTCTCATGATGATGGAAATGGAAACTACTACCAATACCTATGATGATAAATAGGGGATTTTATAGCTTTAGAGTTACTAGAATCTCGGGTTCCTGCGAGGGTGTATTGTAAAACCTTAAAAGGTCTTTTCACACCAACACACACACCGTTCACCGTTGTTTAGTATGTTGTAATAAATGCGGCATGGCCTGATATGATATGAGGAACTGGATAGGAACCATTCTTCCTGAAGTGGACAGATGTCATGTCAGAATGTTAAGAAAAGATACATGAGAAGTTGACCGAGATTTATGGAGATTCTATTAAGACTTAAGACGAAGTAAGTCAAGTCATTTCTCAGAGTTATCCTTGTATTGCGCAATTTTTACAAGAGAGCGGATGGAATGATTGGGTTGGAATTGGAACGCTGGGAGCCTAGCAAATTGACGGCAGTCGGATACACAAGGACTGAGACTTCTTAGACCTGTCAAGTTTTACGAGTCATTTGTTCACATAGGTGATGTTGCAATAAATTGCTGTTTTTCACGGCAGGTGTGAACATTTCCGTATGTGTACGTGACGTCAGGTGTGCGGTTTTGGAAATAAATTGTATCGTTTAACCTCTTATTTAGGTAATTAGAGGCTTCTATCATCACTTTCATTCAAATAGAATATTAATCGTGGGAGAGTAGACCAATGATATTCCCAAATCGCAAGTTTCACTGCAACAACAATTAGGTGTACTTCTTGTCCATGAACTTTAATCTTCTCACATAAATAGTGAGATTGACATCAATTTAGTCATTTAGTACATGTTTGTACTAGCTTCACTTCCCTCAAATTAATTTTCGAGTACCTCACCTACTCAGTCAGTACTCACCTAAGAAAATCAGCTTTTATCTGTTGAAACTTGAGACACGAGGACATGACATGAGACAAGAGATAAATCTCAGCCTCGTACTCTCGCTCTGTCTGAACTCGCACCAAAATCACAAGTTTCACAAGGCAAATCGTAAAGTTGGAGAACTATTAAAATAAAGGTTTGATTCCAGAATGCCGATGATCCTATTTGCAGATAATGCATAGTGTGACTATGGCTGAACATTCCAAATAGGACATGACCTTAGATTACAGACAGTAGACAGACAGTTCAGTTAGCGACTCTAGAATTCCATTCAATTTCAATGTAGCATTCAAATTCTATCTGATTTTGTGCAAGTCCAAACAAGCGAAATGTATACCCTAAATACCCTTCGCATATTTCGACTTGACACTGACCATAGAAGTAGATACGCAGTGACAATCTGAATTGGCTGAATTCCTTGTAATGCAACTTAAGTTGAAAGATTGTATGTTTGTACTACAACACAATTTATTCCTCACGTCCGTAACTCCTGAAGGTACAGATGAACATCGTTTATCAATTTATAATTTACAAATGCTACGTGTTGACTCGATGACACTCCTCTTCGAGCGTTCTCTTCGCAATAAACAACAGGGAAGATTGTTATGTTGTGTCTGAGCTCCTTCTCTACGTTGAATGTCTTATGGCTAACTAACGGTCTGCAAAGTGGCACAAAACAATAATATTATTAGTACCTTTAATAATCATAAATAACTGAATTCGACACACGTCGACCTTTTACATTAAATTTCTAATAATTATCATTCATACCTGAGAATTGACTATGGCTCATCGAAATCGAAATTAGGAGAAAAGTAGTCTGCCTTCGGTAAGTGTTCAGAGTTCATGGGGAACTCCGGTCCTTTTCCAATCTTTCCTAAGAACCACTTCTTATCGCGGACTTCTTTTATCACCTCCACTCGATGCAGCTGCAACCACACACAAGTTAACCAATCAGCACCACACCTTACTTAAAGTTCCCAACCAGTTATGTATCATCTCTCTTACCTGCTTCCATTTCTGAGCGCATTCGACAAAGTCCTGATAGAGTAACTTGCACTTTTCCTTTCCCTGGACATGACCGTAGGCTTCAAGACAGTCGATAAACCTGAGTTGATAGTCGAGACACTCGTCCTTATCATGAGCACGATGGCCGATGGGGGCAGTGATTTCAGAGAATGGGGACCTGAAGACAGGGGACCCTCCCGTGAAGGACTCCGGCGGTCGGGATAAAATGTGACCCATCTTGGCGAAGGAAAATAATATTTGGAGGATTTGAAGAGAGGCGGAATGAGTGTGAGAGTGCCACCTTCCGTCGACGGGTGTGCGAGTCCATTCATCCGTCACACAGAATGAGTATGACAGCGAAGGAATTCATTCATCTCGTAGGTGTTGTTGGTTGATGAAGATCAGGTGCACCACGACTGACGACCACCACCACCACCAACTAATTATTATGGAACACTCACCCCGTCGTCTGTACTTTTCCTAATCAATTGCTCAGTATTTATTTGTTGGTAGCCTTGTTGTCGCCTTCTTCAGGTTGGTGGGAGACACACACTGCTCCACAAAACTCCCCTCAAGTGTGTGTGTGTGTTAATTGTTCAAAACTCTCGAGGAGAAAGTCTTCGTAGGTTAAGTTCCGACGGAGTTAAGATTTAGTAATCCACGGCTTTAAAATGGGCAGCTCCTCCACTCCCGACTTCCATTCCAACAACTCAAAGACCAAGAAGGTTGCGGATGAGGACGACAACGTGTGGTGAGTTATTCTTCATTTCTTCACGGCTGTTGTGTTGAAGAGCTGGAGGAGTTTAACGGTGGGGGTTTTTTGTTTGACAGGTCGTCCATTCTTTCGGAGGTGAGGTCGAACGCGTCTGTGAAGTTGCCGTCGGGGAAGTCTGTCGTAGTATTAGGTAAGGGATGAAGGAGGAGGGAATGTTGGATAACGGAGATTAAATGTCGGGTGTGGTTGCAGGTGACAATGAGTCGGGGAAGACGACGCTGGTTGCCAAACTGCAGGGAATTGAGGATCCGAAGAAAGGGTGCGGCCTCGAGTATGCTTACATCGAGATCAGGGACGAGTACAGAGATGGTAAGTTAATTTGATGATGTCATGGGTTGTGTAATGTTTACTTTGGGAGGAACTTGCTCTGTGGATTGTTGACGGTTATTTGTTTGCAGACTCGACTCAATTGGGTGTGTGGGTGTTGGACGGAGCGCCGTCTCATTCGAACCTCCTTCGCTTCGCCTTGAACGAAGGGACGATAAGGGACACGACGGTGTTGCTGACAGCTTCGATGACCACTCCTTGGTCGATAATTGACCAGTTGCAGGCGTGGGCAGGAATCCTACACGACCACATTGACTGCCTCAACCTCCAGCCTGATTCGATCAAAGAGTTGAGGGCGAGAACAGCGAGGAGATGGCTGGAGTATGTGGAGCCTGGAGATGAAATGGACACAATCAAGCAGACGACGTCCACCACCTCCGCACGGTCCTCCAGAAACCTCGAGGAGGAACTCACTCTTCCACACAACACTCTCTCCAGAAACACTGGGCTAGACATTATCGTCGTCATCACGAAGGTCAGCTCTAATTTGAATCATTACAAAATACAGCAAGAGACTCATCGCAGCGAATCTCGTTTTTTCAGACGGACCACGTGAGTACGCTGGAAAAGGAAAACGAGTACAGAGACGAACACTTTGACTTTGTGCAGTGGCACATACGCCAGTTCTGCTTGGCGTATGGAGCAGCCGTGTTCTACACCTCCGTGAAGGAGGACAAGAACTGTGATCTCCTCTATAAGTATCTAGTCCACCGCATCTACGGACTTCCCTTCCGCACACCCGCACTCATCGTCGAAAAAGACGCCGTCTTCATGTCAGTTGCACAGTTGCTCACTAATTCAATCCCTAGAACCTTCAGTCACCTAATAAATAACGCCTTTTTGTGTCTACAGTCCAGCAGGCTGGGACAACGAGAAGAAGATGGCAATCCTGCACGAGAATATGACGACTGTTAAGCCAGACGATTTTTACAATGACATCATCCAGAAGCCCATCACAGCTCGGAAGGTCAGTCTCTCTTGCCGAATTCGCAGGTGTGACTCCATTGTGACAAAATGATAACGTAAATCTTGGTCTCCCAGCAGGCGGTTAGCAGAGAGTGCGACGTCGAAGTAGAAGACGAGCAGAAGTTTCTTGAGCGTCAGATGGTCCTTCTCCAACAGCAGTCTACCTCCAGTAAAGTCTCATCGTCAGCGTCAGCAATGTCGAAACCAGGCACACCAGATACCAAACGATTACCTTCACCGATACCCGGAATCACACCCAAAAAGGTACACATCCATCACGACATACTCATACTACTAAAATCACTACATTCCACTTTGTATGGAGCAAAAAAATTAATCTAAAAAAATTGTTCAGGGCGACCCTACGAGTTCAGAGCGCGTGTTGGCCAATTTTTTCAATTCTTTGCTAAGTAAGAAGACAGGAACAAGCCCAGGTAACCCAAGCCCGTCGATGAATGGTAAGCGGAAGTCCTATTTACTCGTAGACTATCCCTTCTGCATGAGAACCTCTAAACATTATTTTTGTGCTTTGTCTAACGTGAAGGATCTGACTGCTAGCAGAATCTTCTCAGTTGACCTCGACCCGCTCAGACGTGGCGGCAGAACTAGACAGCCTTATGAATACCAAAAACAACAACAATGCGACCGCCTCATCTGACCGCTGATTGCGACGACGACTCACCTCTACACCCGCCATTATCATCTGCTACTCCTCCTCCGTTTAATAACAACTCTTCTTTTTAATCGTAATAAAAATACTTTGTAATCTCACAACAGCAAACCCTCTCCACCCCGCAACAGTTCTTCACTACTTTTCCGAACAAACAACGTCACTCCCGCTTTGTACGCAGCAGGGATCGTGATATGCGTCGACCGCACCCGTTTCGCCACAGATGATCCGTTGAATATTGGCATCTCCTCCAAAATCATATTCGATACTTGGCCTACGGACAGTTATTTACATCATTTAGCAACTGTGGGATTAATTATGAGGTATCTATTTAGTTACCTAGAACATTGAGGTCCTTCCATCTTTGGTCTGAGTGTCGTACAAGTTTCCTTAAGTCAGTGCGAGAACCTTTGCGAGAAACAACGTCCTGTCTTCTTACAAGAAGTACGGAAGGCGACGTGAGCTGCGGAAGGAGGACAGACGTGGAAACTATTTCGACTGGGTTCGTCAGAAACACACCCTCTTCCGTCACTCCGAATACCATTTGATGGTGCCAAGCATCTTGGATCTCAGGAGGGGTTGCGCCTGGCGTCGACGGGGGAACGATCTGTAGATTTAGCGTCATCACCGGAACCGCACCTTAAACACAGTTAAAAGTTCAAAATGAAGTCAATGAAGTTCGAGCATGAATGTGAATTACATCCGCAGAACGGGAAATATACCTTTGCAGATCCACGAGAGAAGCCACTTGACGAGTGAGCAAGAGGAGAGACTGGGACTGGGCTGGAAGAACCGACCGACGACCGCACCTCCACTGGCCTTTTCCATACCTACTATGAGATCTTCGTGAGTCGCTCCAGCTACAGAACGAGAAAACAGGTACTCGGGAAGGTCTGCGTCGTTCTCGCGCAGCCTCGTCCCCACACACTCGTTCACTGTCGCTGCAGACACCGGAGGAAGACCCAACGCACCCTACACATTCAATATCAGATTTTGCTATTTAGGGATTGACATTAAACGAAGAATGAAATAACTCACCATGACGTTAAAAATGGCAGTGGCACCACAAGCGGAGGCCCCGAATTGTCCAACGCTTTTATCTATAGCCTCTTTCAGCGACCATATCATAGCTCCATTCACCTTGAGGTCGATCGATTCCTGCAAGCCATACAATCAACAAATACAGTTAACACAATAATTCAATTTAAATACACTTAATTCGAATCAAACGTTAGACGAGTCACGAACCTCTGTGAATGGACCGTGTGTGATGAGGGGAGCGGAAACGGAAGCGACCATGGCTTGGTGGCTTGTGGGAATGGAGGAGGAGGAAAGCGTTGAGGTCCTTGGAGCAACGTCTCCAGCTGCAGAAGAAGTCGACGACGACGATGAGGATGAGGCGGATGAAGAGGATCCCATTTCAGGGAGAGTATTTGATTTGACCAGTCTTATTGATAAAGGAGGAGGCGGGGTCTGTACAATCTGTTGGTGAGGGGATGAAGAAGTTGTCGGATTGGGGGACGATACATGGCACACTTGAGCATTAAGCTGAGGTTTTGGTTTTTCTACTGGCAACTCCTCCGGAGGTCTACCGGAATTCTGTTCCCGAAGACTTTTACTACAACAAGGTTCTCCCCTATCCGGTCTCCCATTGTTGCTGCTATTACTAAGGCTGCTATTCATTCCAACGAGTCTCTCCACGTCGAATGTTCCCATCTGACCATCACCACGCAGAACAAAGTTGTCGCTCCTCGAGTCCTCCTCCTCTTCGTCAGATTCTGCACCCACCAAACACAGCACATTATTATACATAAATCATACTCAACGTCCTCAAGATTAACCCAGTTGTGTTTTCCATGAAAATAATTAAATAGTTTCTTACCATCAATGTGTCCGGGACCTCCCGGATCAAAGTCCATTTCTAAGAAATCCATATCAGGTGAGTGGAGCTCATTGAGGGGCACATTGTTCTCAAGTCTTCCGTTGTTCTGCTGCTGCACCGACTGCTGCATCGGAGGGGGCGAGAAGTGAAAAAAGCTCGACGGAAGGTCTGCCGTCCTGTCGCCCTTGTATGTGTAAACACAGCACTCGTCCTCTCCGTCATCATCCCCATTATTATTGTTATATCCGTTGCGACACGAAGGACCCCCCGACGAAGAGGACCCTTCAGCCCCACCACTACTCCCTCCAGAAGACGACGATTGCTGCTTTTTCGACATCTTCCTTCTTCAGATGATTCAGATCCACAACATTATTGCTTGCCTACTTAATTTACATAAGTGTTAATTATTGCTGTGTGCCAGATGAAGAGCACTTGTAAACAGTTGATAAGGGTGAAACAGAAGGGGGAGGAAGACTAATGGGTGGTGGCGAAATAATTAATGGGCCATTGTTTTCTTGCGTGCGTGTGAAAAAGAATGCGAGAGAAACAAGTTTGTGTACTATTGAATCTGGCGCCCAGGAAGGAAGTAGGACGGGGGGAGATGAGACGGCGCCAAAGTGAAAGTGACGGGAGAGATAAGTGGGCCAGGTATTTCGGAAGAGTGACGATAAGCAGTTATCAAGCATATTAACAATGATAGTTGGGGGAGGTTGTTGACAGTCGTGGAGTTGGTAGGTCAAAACGAAGGTTGGATGGACGAGGGGGGAGAGGATGGCGGAGGGGGGCGCAGTGGAGGAAGTCATGAAGGTGTGTCCGTGAGACAAGTCACTCCCACTCCCACGCACAGACTTATCTTGGGGATCGTCGTACTCATCACTGTCGATTTCATTTGGGTCGCTTCCTCTGAGCTGTCGGAGGTGAGAATGGAATTAACATATGGATGAATGCACGCATGGAAGTATTATGGAAGTGTTTGTTCAGTGTGTAAAAAGCTTTTGTATTTGTTTGCATTGCGTGTAGCACATCTTCCACGCGGAGAATTTCGACAAACCTTTCTTCAGCACGTATGTGAAGACGTCAATGTTCCTCGTGTTCCTCGTAGGATTCCTGGTGTGGCCTCCTTGGCATGAACGGTGCTTTAGGAGACGAGCACATCGTTACACGGTTGGTGACCTATCCAAGTTTACAAGCTTATGGGCTTGGGGTCGAAGGTCAAGTAAATATACTCGAGTATGAATTTTTGACAGCTGTTGGCTGCGGGAGATGAGAGTATCAATACAGCACAAGATGATCTCATTGAGGATAATAATGTGGAAGACCCTGAACAAGATACTCTGGTGGGTTATTTACGGCAGGATTTGCCAAATCATATGCGGTTTTGTACAATTCGAGTGTTACTTTACAGAGCCCGTCGTTCTATGTTCCTGTGAACTATGACCCCAGCTCAGGAAACGAGAGCAGCGATGAGGCAGGTGTGCATACGAATAAAGTCAAATTTAGCAAACTGGCCGAAGTAAGTTGCGCAAAATTTATTTTACACCTGCCTAAGAAGTTGTACGAAAGTAAGTCTTAATGAGTCGTCGATTTCAGGTCCGACAAATGTCAGAAAAAGAAGCATCTGACGCAATTTTCTCCCGAATGTCGTACCAAGCGTCGATTCAAGCCGAAGAAATAGCGTACAGACTTGCTAATCGTCTTAGTCCAAGTGACACTGCCAGACTCGCTCTCACTTTCTGCATAATGGTTAGTGTTTTATTTAAAACAAAGGCTGATTGTTTGAATTCTGAAACGTGCCTTGATCTTTCAGTGGTTTATTGCAAACTACACGTACCAACTGGGACTTTCGCACACTGAGGCTGGTGTTGTGAATGTGCTGTCTTCTTCGTCGAGTCTCTTCACGCTTCTCTTGGCTGCTATTTTTCCGTCAATTGCTGCGGATAAATTCACTCTTTCCAAACTTGTTTGCGTCCTTGTCAGTCTCTCTGGAGTGGTTAGTTGAGACAGATCATAGTTGACACAGCGGGGATGTTCATGTTTAGAACTGTGAATGTTTTTCAGGCTGTGGTGAGTCTGACAGACTTGCGGATGGAGAACAAGCCAGTGCCAGTGGGAGCGATATTCTCCCTCATAAGTGCTTTCTTTTATGCATCATACCTCGTCTTCCTCAGGAAAAAAGCTGATCACGAAGACAAACTGGATATTCCAATGTTTTTTGGTTTTGTTGGATTGTTTAATCTACTTATACTTTGGCCATTGTTTTTTGTCCTCAACTACGCGGGTATCGAAACATTCGAGTGGCCAACAAAGAGGCAATGGATGTTCCTCGTGATCAACGGATTAATTGGGACTGTGTTCTCAGAGGTTCTTTGGTTATGGTCAGTGATGCTTTTAAAAACAGTAAAGAATCTAGATCTCCAGACACGAGATACTTAACATCTTTTGTTCTTTCAGGGGGTGTTTCTTGACCTCTAGTCTCATCGCTACGCTAGCAATAAGTTTGACAATTCCCATGTCAATGGCAGCTGACGTGCTGCTAAAGGGAGTGTCCTACTCGAAGATCTTCTACCTCGGCTCTCTTCCGATGATTTTCTCTTTCTTTGCTGTGACCCTTCTAAGTCATTTTGAAAACTGGGACCCTCTACTTGACTGCTTCACCAAAGTTTGCTCTAAGCTGTACCCTAATCGAGGCTATAGACGGTACAAACTTTACTAAATGAACTCTCACTTTGCCACCTGGAACCAAGTTTCATGTCGTTTGCCATTTTTTGTTTCAGAGTCTTAGTTAATCCGCCTGGAGTAGAAAACGACCAACAGAGTGAAAGTTTGTTGGGGGGAGAAGATGATCGTGAAGGGAGTCCGACACTTCTGCAGAATGATGAAGAATGACACGTACCTACTAATTACTATGCAGCATGATTGCCTTCGAAGACAAATTACATGAACACTTGTGACAAATACATTTATTTATTGTTATTAGTCATACATTCCTACGCTGAAATGTGTATGTGCTCTTGCGAGTAATTGCAGACTCGCAAATTGTGATAGATAAGTTATACTTTAAGTACGGGGACTTTTGGTAGCTATGTAGATGCATCGCTATTTATTAGAAGAATAATCTAGTCGAGTCAGTTGCTCTTATCAATGCGTTCCATGTTTGACTGATTTTAGCATTTTAACCAATAACGTCTTAGCAATATTATACAGAACCGCTGTACTGTAATAAGTCTATTGAAATTCTTCCGAATAATAAATTAATGTTTAGCTGACTTACTCACATTTGCTATTCTTACTTCACTTTACAAACTCATCTAAACTGACTTTGAACCTTTTTCAACCTTTTTGGGATTTCAGAAAAAGCGAAAGGTTTATCAAATTGAAAGGAAAGAGAAGTCAAAGAAACTGAAGTCCATTGAAGAATTACTCACATCCGTGAGTGCGCCAGACACCAACTAATAAGTGAAAGTATTTAGATGTGTCACTGTGTCAATGTCGTCTGGTATTCTCGTGCAAAGTGAGAGTTTCTTATTTTAGGAAAAAGGGTCCAGTCTGTACCTATAAGTAGATGGCTAAAATGATCGCCGGCACTATTTCTTAGTCTGGAGTCTTGGAATTCACAAATTCACTCTCGCTGCTGGTCGGTTCATTCGAGTTCTCAAAATGATTCGCTCTCTGCTTCTGGTAGGTTACAGTTTGAAGTTCTAGAACACCTCTTTTCATAACCTTCTATTCACTGGTTTCTCTGTTTGACTCTGATTTACATTTTCCAGGTGTTTTTAGCCTGCTTAGTGCTCCTGCAAAGTCTCCAGGCACGTCCGTTCAAGGAGGAGGAAGAAGAAGCCCCCGGATACGAAATCAACCCTCATTTCGGATTTCGGAGGTATTTTGAGATCCGTTATGAACCTCTCTCAGAACCTTTCGTCTACAATCCACCACAACCAGAGTACCAACAAGAGTACCAGCCACAGGTAATGTTCAATTTCCATAATTTCCAATTTAAGTGTCTCACTAACTCACTAATGTCAGGCGTTTACTGAAATCTCAATTTGTGTTGCAGGAGTCTTACTACTAACTCATCCAACGTCCTCCGTATTTTAACTTATTATTCTAATTGTGTGTATTATGCTATTCTCCAAATTGCTGGTAATAAAGTTAGTAGTTGTGGAAGCCCTTGCTGAAATCGGGATTTTCTATTCCTTTATGCACAAAAATCATGATTTACAACTCCCGAGTCTGCTACTTAAATTAGGACATAAGGTTCACAGAATTATTGTAATTGCTTAGAAATTGCACTGTAAGAAAACTAGTGGTAATTAAGGTTAAATAAGCAGTAATCATCATCTTCGTACTTTGTCTTCAAATAATTGCGAGTCGCGATTCACGAGCTATAAAAAGAACTCCCTTCCCTTCCCTAGCAGTAACACTTACAAGTTTGTTGTGCTATCATCTCATCGCAATTCGCTCACACAGTTCTCGTCTCTTCCAGCTTCCAACATGAAATCCTTCGTAAGAGTTCCGTTTGTCTTCGACATTATTGAATCTATATAGCTATCAGATTTACAAAACCACCATCTCTTTAGATCTCGTTGTTCTTCTTGGGTCTGGTTATTCTCGCCCTGGCAGCCCCCTTCGTCCTCGGGGATGATGAAGCTGACAATAACAACGGTGGTTCAGGAGGTCTGAGTGGATCCGGCAAAGCTTTCAACCTCCAAGGAGCCACTGGACAACGCCGAGCCCACGGAATCTACTTCAACGGACGCTGAAAGCTTTTCATCTTTCCATCTTCTATCTAATCTTTTTAATGGACTTAATTCTTTCCAAAAATCACTAATTGAAATAAATTCTTTCCAAGCATAAACTGAAGTTCAATTAGCCTCTCTTTATTTATTCATTTATGGCATATTTAACTTGCTGTTCACAACCTTAACGAACACCGGAAAGAATCAAAGGTAACCCTGAGATAAGCATGTAAAACTTAAAAATTGCATGTAAATAAGTGAACCCCTCATTCCTTCTTTAGAGGACTTCAGTGAAGAATCCATTGTGAAGCGTAATTCCCTTGAAATGATACTTCCCATGTTTGTGAGCTCCCACTTTGTGTTCCTCCTTTCCATATTCCGGAAGAAGACCAACTCCATCAGCCAGCCTCTCTGCGAGGTTGACCCAATATCCCGGAGCAAATGGACTTGGCTTCGAGTACACCTTCCACCCTTGTTTCTTATGCTGATGTTGATGGTGATGGGGGGCGTGGTTCTGTTCCCAATACTTCACGTAGTGAGGGGCCTTATGTTGCTTGTGGTGGGGATGAGACGGTGATGGTCCCCACCACCATCCTTCTTGAGGCGGTGGTCCCCGCCCCCAACCCTTCTTGGGTGAAGGAGGAGGTCCCCATCCCCATCCCTTCTTTTTAGGTTGCCTTTTCTTCGGAAGGTCAAAAGCTGGAGGACCCAAATGAGGAATGGGTGGTCCGCTGTGATGTTCAGATGGAATGTTCTTCTGAACATAATGAGACTTTGTCTTGTACGACAAGATCCCACGAGTCTTGTGTGCTGGGCCCTCTGGCTCATATTCTTCAGCAGACTCTTCCTCAACGCTTCCAGGAAATCGTGGAGGAGGATGAGGAGGAGGATGTCTTCTTTCCTGGGGTTGGGGTTTCGGTCGTGCAGAAAGAAGTCCTCGAGGTGACGGATTCTCAGGTTGCCCCATTCTGGAGCTGAACTGGCTTTGGGCCTCCTCCTGCACCTCATCCTCCTCGCCTCCTTGGGCATCGGTCAAAAGGTCATCGTTGTTGTAGCCCGGAGGAGGAAACTCGTAGACGGAAGGCGAGATGAGAATGCTGCCATCGTCGGAAGCCTCAGAGACGGAATCTGTGAGGACGACCACCACGAGGAGGAGGAGGGGGATTGCCTGGAACACAGAGGAGTTTAATGTGATGAGGATATCCCGCAGGGAAGAATACGGAGAACGTCGTCGGACTTACTTGAGCGAGGAATTTCATGAGGAAGAGCGAACCTGAAGAGGAAGATGCTCTGCGGGTCAACCAACTAAGAATAAGACCCGTAGCAGAGACCACCACCACCGGCCCCAAACCTTAAAACCTGATCTCTCAAATGGGAAGAATATGGGAAAACCAGTTATATGATCTTGTGATCTTGTGATCCACCACCACCGACACGTTCATCGCCACACCTTCTGGGCCAACAAACCGAAGGAAGATTAATTAAGTCAGGGCGAGTGAGCAACAATTTGTATTTTTTATTGACTGTTTTGTGGTGAATAAATAACAGGAGAGAAGAACGACGTCGGCTGACGATGATATTGTTAACGTGATACCCCTTTGCAATGAGAAAGTCAGCTTTCGACGATTAGTACAGAAGATCTTGGAGGTCAGACCGCCAACCGTGGTGCTTCTGTTCGTGATGGAGATGGACTTGCGGGTGTTTGACAACCACTGGAGCTCCTCCTTGAGGGAATCGTGGAGCAAGCAAATGAATGTGTCTCTTGAGGGGCTTCTTCCATCCCCATCCTCCACCTGCTCCTCCTCCACCACCACCACCTCCTCCTCCATAACCGCCACCTCCTCCGTAACCACCACCTCCTCCATAACCACCTCCTCCTCCGTAACCACCACCGCCTCCTCCAAATCCTCCACCACCTGGTCAACAATCAGATTTCGAATTAATGGATGAAATAGGGAGGAACTGAACGTGTTCTACGTAGGAATTAAGTTACATACCTCCTCCATGTCCTCCTTGATGTCCCCATCCCCATCCTCCTTGACCTCCACCACCTCCTCCTCCTCCACCGCCACCACCTCCTCCACTTTGACCTCCCCATCCTACGTGTTTAACGACGGGTCCCCAGTAGTACCAGAATCCTCCTTTCTTCCCTTGTCCCTTTCCTTTCTTTCCTTTCTTTCCCTTCTTTCCCTTTCCCTTTCCCTTTCCTCCTCCATAACCACCACCTCCGCCTCCATAGCCTCCTCCTCCTTGTCTGAACTCCTTCTGGAGTTCACCAGACTCGGCGGAGACCTCGATGAGGTTCGACCTGGGAGAGTAGACTGGATACGAGGATACTGGAACGGTGTAGTAGTCTGGAGAGACACTCAGGTCGTAGTCTTCATTGTAAGAATCCTCGACAGAGTCGTAGAGTGGGTACTGTTGGTACTGTGGGTACTGTGGGTAGTAGGAGTAGTACTGCCCGTCTACACTCATGTAGACTGCTGCAAAAAGCAGCAGTGACTGCAACAACAAGGTTAATTAAGTTAAGGCTCAAGGTTGTTGGGGGATGAGGGGGAGTGTGGGGACGGGTTGAGACTTACCAGGGACAACCTCATGTCTTAGTCGGATGCTTGTGTGTGTGGGAGATGTTGCCTGGCGTGCGAACAGAGCTGGACGGAACAGCTTTCGATTTCTCCATCGCCTTTTATAAGTGTAGGAAGTCCAGTCACTGCCTTTCTGAGGAGAGTCTAATTGCGAGCAACAAAAAGCATCTCCTCTCCTGAAACTGGCCAAACCACATCGGACACAGCCGATGGATGCTTACCATTCACAACTCGTACTACTCCTAAATACTCTCGAATACTACTCAAAGACGTTCGGACCGTTGACCCTCGAGTGCAGGGCAACGATCGCATGCAAGGAGAGCCACTCAGCACCAGATTCCTTGAATAACTCACATCACTGCGTAAGACGGGTAGATATGCCTCGGAATCATTGTGGATGGTTGTTTTCCCCTTCTTTCATCCCCTGGGGAAATTAAGGGGCCCTTCGAAACCACAAAGGACGAGTGCCCAGGTCAAGACCGCATAACGGTTGATTCTTGAGGAGACTCTTCGACGGAAGCCTAGACGGAAGATTTTTTCCATTCATTCCCACTTCCGCGTGTCCGGCCTCCGCTTAATCATCCGCTTATTCCGACTCCCCATTTCTCATCCTTTAATTGATGTTCTCGGGAGATTTGTAATTCCTCCTCAACGGCTGATGAAAGAAGAAGAGTAATTAATCGGTCAATGAATTGACGGTAATTCTGCACTTAATGACTTTTTTGAGGTGCACACAAAGGTCACCCTGAGGGGGAACACAGACTGCCAATGCCCTCCTCCATTGTTCCCAACGCTCGATCTTAATGACCTTTTTTGCACCTGAAGTAGATGATGCAGAAAATAAGTAATTAGTTAAAATAATGAACCGTGTGCAATTACGCAAGAACTTAATCAGATGTAAATATGGAGCGATGATGCTGATGAGATTATGCGAATTTTTAATGAGAGTGTATGCAAAAAATTGATGAACTTGGTTCAATGTTATTTTCAGACTTTGCGAAGATTTTTTATTACTGACGCAGCCAAGTAATAATGTTAATTCGATGATACCCCTTTGCTTAATTGAGTTGCAGCGTTGTTGAAGCTGACTAACGAAGGTCGACTGAGGAAGGTTTTTAGTATCCTCCGCCACCACCGCCGCCGCCACCGCCATGACCCCATCCCCATCCTCCGTGGTGGTGAATCTGGAGTCCTTGATGTCCCCATCCCCATCCTCCTTGTCCTCCTCCTCCATAACCGCCTCCACCTCCTCCATAACCACCACCGCCTCCTCCATAACCACCACCTCCTCCTCCACCGCCACCACCACCGCCTCCTCCATGACCCCATCCCCATCCGTGGTGGTGAATAGGCTTCTGGTGGATGTGGATTGTGGGTGCGTGTTCATCGTGGAAGTGAGGTCCAGGGAGGATGATGTGTTGTTCCTTGTTCCATCCCCAGCCAACAGTCTTGATCACCGGCTCAGGCCATCCCCATCCACCGTTGCCCTTCTTTCCCTTCTTCCCCTTCTTTCCTCGGGGTTGTCGGTAGTCGAAGAATGGAATGTCGTCGTAGACTGGAGCCATTGGGTAAGGTGAGATGGGCTCAGCCACCATGTCTCCAGGTCCTTGCCAAGGCCACACGTACTCGGCAACGTACTGTGGCTCCATGACGTACGGACTGTAGTATCCATCCCCATAGGTTGCTGGGTAGTAATACTGCGCGTCTGCTGCCAAGTTAATGGCTGCCAGCAGAACGACAGCCTGGAGGAGGAGGAAATAAGAATGAGGTTAATTGAGACACAAGAAGTGATGGGGGGTGGGGAAAGTGTTTGAGGATGGGAACTTACCAGAAAGGCTTTCATGATGAGTTTCTTAGGTGAACGAACAATGCAGGCGACTCAGTCTCGTCGTTCCAGTTCCGAAGTGTATACAAGCGGACTTTCGATTTCACTCGACGTTTATATAGGAGGAGGTGGTTGCGAGGTCTGGAGGTCCCCCGAAGGTTACCTTCCACTGAAGATCCCCTCCACCTCCGCCGACATTCGTAAGGAATTTAACCAGCACTGACCAAACGAGATTCAAAGATGATCATCGACCTACGAGGTACGACGACGAGGTTGCCCGTTGTTCGTCCATCCATCCGGTCGACGATCTCTGCTGATGAACTTTTAACAAACTGGATTCATCTCCTCATCATCATCACGTCGTATCTTCATCAGTAGAATCTTAATCTCATCTCGAGTTCCTCGAGTGAGAAGATCAACTTTTTATCCCCAAGCTATTCGTGAGGATCACAGGTGCTACCAGTTTGTGCATGGCTCCTTATTGTCTGTCCAGTCACTAAACTCCTACGTCCTTTATCCTCAAAAGAATGAGATGTGCTCACCTGTGGTCTTATGCGATATGAACATGCGATATAATTTTGGATTTAAAAGGAGCGACTCCTTTTTTGGCTTGTCATGAATCTTCCATATTAGAAACCCACTGCCTTACTTTTCGTCGGGTAAGGAAAGTCGTGAAGTTTTTGCATGTCATCTTCCTAAAGACGAGTAAGGATCGACTTTCCCCGCCGCAACCACCACCACCGCCGATGCAATGCCACCGTGCAATTTGTCACGGATGACCATCACGTCATGCAATGTGGTATCTTCTGTGGCCTACCGTAATAAACTCAAGCAGTTCTTCCGCCTTTTCAGAGTTTTTAATCTTCTTTAACTGAAATCGTTAATCTGCAAGCGCCCATGTTTCTGCTACTATAAAAAAATTATGCAATTGTTCTTCTCAACCATGAAACAATATTTTTGTAGAAGTCTACATGCCAAATCCTAAGAACCGCAATCCTGTGAACAATATGAATTCACACGTCCATTTGAAACGCCCTGCTGAGCTTTTTCTACTAGATTATCTTCTAGGATTGTTTTCAAAGGCCCGTAGATTTTGAAGGGTTTAAGTTGTAAGTAATGAGGTGCCAAGTAATTTTTGCTTGCACTAGCCATTTGCGAAAAGCAGAGTTTTTTTCATAAAAAATGGAGGTAATCTTTTAGTGGCCAATAAATATTTATTATGTCTTTTTCTTTTATTCTTTTACTTTACATAAAGACTTCCTTCCTTACAATCTTTGAAGTTTCTACGTGAGAAGTGAAATAGTTGTTGCGGGATGTTTGCATATCTTTTGTTGTAAAAAGTACCCGTGAAAGATGATTTCCTGAGATAAAAGGAGGTGATGATGAGGAGGGTAAACAGTCGAAGTCAAAATAACATTTTTTGTGGTTGTGGGAAGGTGAGGTTCACAGGTGAATGAGAGAAATGTGGACGAACTTGTTCGGAGAGAGAGAGAGAGACAGGTTTATCTGGACTACATAAGTAGTAATTACCGTCTCTCACTGTTATTACGCAAGCCTGTCCTCTCCTTACTTCCCACAACCGGTCGTTCAACCAAACCAGTTTGTTTTGATGTCTCACACACTTTTGAATCCTTCGTCAAGTCTTTCCCAGAAACTAAGGAGGACATAAAATTAGATCTCCCGTTAGTTGGACTCGTTAGCACACAGTCACAATGCCCTGCTCCGCTAATAAGACTGCGTCGATGACCCTTATGGAAATGTATGGAATGCCTTTCATAATATGCTCAAGATGCGAATCATTAACGCAGACAGGGAGACTCAAGAGAGATTTGTTTTTCTACAAAAACTTTTTTCATTATTTAATTTAGTTAAAACATTTTGGCATTTGTGGATCCCAATGAGCGCCACTCTTGTGGAGCATAAATAATTTTCCGTCAATAAGTTAAGGTCGGGTGTTTCTGATTTGTGTTGGCCTATTCCTCGTATCCTCCGTATCCTCCGTAGCCTCCGTAGCCGCCACCACCGCCTCCGTATCCGCCTCCTCCGTAACCACCTCCTCCTTGACCGCCGCCACTCTGGAAACATTAAGAGATAGATGATGAGTAATGAGGTCTTTGGAACAGAGGTTATAATCGAGGAGGATGATTAAGGAAGTGTTGTGCTTACCCATCCACTACCACCTCCCTTCTTGCCCTTGCCCTTCTTCTTGCCCTTGCCCTTCTTCTTCTTCTTCTTGCCCTTGCCCTTCTTACCACCCTGGACATGGTAGGATCCCCATCCGTACCCGTAGGGTTGACCTAAAGGCAGAAGGTCAATAAGTAACGGGGAAGATTCGGAGATTGTGGAGATTCGGATTGATCTCTCAACTTACCCCATCCGTGTCCCTGAGAGACTTCCTTTCCTCCCTTCCATCCTTGTCCGTGGGAAGGCTGCCATCCGTATCGGATGTAGACAGGCCTGAAAAGGAAATCGGATGCCTCCAAGTCGCTAGTCTCTCCGTCCTCTTGGGCAGAGGTGCAGTGCAGGGTGGCAAAGATTACGAATAATCCTGCGATTGGTATCTGAAACGATGAACAAAACAACACTTGGTGAGAGAGCGTTCCAGGAAGGAGACTGAAAATGTGTCTGGACACGAAACACCGTCACAAAAGAGACGAACACTGCTTACCAAGTACTTGTTCATTTTGAGCGTGCCCCCGATCGGGGTTAAGGTATAAACTTCAACCAAAAACAAGTGAACTAATCCCCTCAACTATTCAGAGAGGAATCGTAACGAAGGTCCTCAGGTTCTCAGGTTTATATACGTCAGGTCAAGCTGCTGAACTCGGTCGAGCCAACGTTAATTGATCTCTCTACTACCGTTCCTCCTGCATACGAACCAAACCAGTTTCCTCCTTCCCCCCAACTTCACACACACACACTCACACACACTGACGCATTCTTCCCCAAAAGACCGTCTCATCTTTGATCTTGATCTATGACACCAATATCACATTCAGTTTCTACTTACTATCCGCTTAAGCATGACCTCCTAATCTGAATCAAATGGCAGGTTCTGTATCCTCGTCCAACGGCTACAGAGTACGGAGTCATTTCATTAAGGACATCTATTCAAACCTCATCAAGCCATCAGCGTCTTCTTGGCACACGGCTTTACATTTTGCATATCGCATCACTCATACGAGATTTCCCTTGCTTTCCATTCCAAGAAAATTTCTCTCCTCGATTTCTTACTATCCAGTGACACACTTATGAATGTCTTTTCATTTTTTTCTTTGTCCATCATTTTTTGTGAGTTTCATGAGATTGTTGAGGTGACATTGGAGGAGGGGCAGCAAGCGTTACCGGAAGGTGGACGGACTATCCCAACAAAGCATTTTTTTGTTTCCGTGAACAAAAATGCTGTGCAGTGTAATGCACCGTTGCAAACTAGATCTGCTAACAGTAAATTGTCTCACAGCTAACCAAATGTTGCTTTACAGTTTATTGCAAACTTGTTCTTGATCCTCTCATAATTACTCATCCCAGGGTCCCTGAATTTCGATGAAATTGTTTTATCCGTTCTTTACCAAACCATTCAAACTTTGCAAACGCTTCGCCGCATATTAAGCAACTTGAAACTTACGCCGAGTTCAACGCTCAAGTCAAGCTCCCTTCCTCATTCTGTCTTTAATTTCTTCAAGTATCAAGTTCCTACGTTAAACGTGTTCTGATTCCTCCTCCACAGTCAGCAGAACTTTGTATAACTTTACTAATTAGAACACTCGCCACATAGCTTATTAATTAGTCTTTCATGCCATAAAACTCTGTCATTCATCCGTCTACTATTTCAATAGCCCGGAAGATGTTTTTAATGAGGTGCAATCAGCATGACTGCACTAGCTTACTTACATAGTGTCTCTCAGCCGTATCCGTATCATTTTCGTCATTGTCGTTGCATCTCTTTAACTCAGCGAAACAATGCAAAGATTCTTCTTAATGACACGAAGTCATTTTGTGTGAACGAAGTTCACCTCTCGGTAACGCTTTAATGTAAGATGTAATTGTAGCTTAGGCGCATCTTGAGAACAGATTAAAGATTAAGCGGAGATCATGAATCTACGAGTTGATTGTATTGGGTGAGTATGAATTAGTGAGCACAACGATGTATGATTAAACATTTAATTCTGAGGAAAAATCCAGTTTTTGTGCAGATGAGTTGCTGATATGAATTAGAAGAGTAGGAAACTTGAGTTCATCTTTAGACGATTCTAGTTTTGTAGTTAACTCATCATGATCTGTAGAGAATCGATGACCCCACTACTAATAATGGGTCTGGTGGGCAACTATTATGCTCCTCCTGTTTAACTCCTCAGCTATCCTCTAGGCCTTCCAAGTTCTAAGTCATCTTCTAGCTCCGATTAATGTTTATAATGGCAAACTAGACAACTAAAAAACTCTAGACAACTAGAATTTATGCAAAGATGAACAAACAACCTAACCATCTTTATAGTGTCAAGAAGTCATGTTTAATGTTCAAGTGCTCAACCCCGTGCGAATCCATTTCAGCGAAGAAGTTAGACTCAAAAGTAGTTTTCGATATGAACTTGAGACTCACGAGGTGCAGCATGTCGAATCCCGTTAAGTGCGTTTTCATTCAAACAGGATTAACAACAAGGCACGGATCATTGCTGGTCCAAATTGCTCCTCGTGCTGATGCGGTTAACCTGAGAGATGTTCATCTTACAAAGTAATGCAGTTATTATTGCTGAAACCACCGAAATAGGGATAATCCTCGTCATCCAACCGAGCGCACGTTCCGCAAGCCGCGATCTGTAGTGTATTGGTCAGGATAAGAGAAGATGCCAGAATGCCACAAAGTCTATAAGCTCTGAGGTAATTACTAATTAATGAAGGGTATGATCGAGAAAGAAGATTGAGGACAAGATGATGATGCATATGTATTTGGTGAGATGCGCAGAAACTTTTTTTTATTTTTACTGGTAGAAGACAGGTTCGTAATAAGGAGGAAAATCGAATTCGGCTGGCCCGTAGAAGTCGGAGCGTTCTTGTGAATCTTGAACTTCTCCAGACTCGACAGAAGAGTCTTCGGTGCTGTCGGATTCCTGGACAGCCTGGACAAGAATCGGAAGACTGGATCGCTCGTAATCATCGTCATCACCACCACCACCACCATATCCTGCCCAGCCTTAAAGTAACGGTTGTTTGTTAGAACGGGTACTCTGACTCTGACAGGAGCACAGGTTAAATTACAGGTAAATTCTCAACTTACCCCATCCTCCTCCACCACCACCACCTCCTCCTCCTCCTCCTCCCTGACCTTCCCATCCCCATCCTTTTTGTTTCTGACCCCAACCCCAACCTTCTTGCTTATGACCCCAACCTCCATGACCTCCTCCTCCTCCTCCTCCTCCTCCATGGCCACCTCCCCATCCTCCAGAGCTGACACTGCCCCATCCTTTGCCACCCCCTTGGGATAACCCGTGGTGCAACCTAATTCCTCCTGCATTCCAGAAATTATACGAATATTAAACAAGGGTCCTCCAAAAACTTTCTCCAGGTCGTGTGGAAACATAATTACCGTAGATGCCAATCCCCTTAAGTGTTGGGATTTTCCACCCCCACCCCTTGCTAACGGAAACGAGAGGCTTCTTCCATCCTCCTCCCCAACCCCCAGAGAACAAGAGCCGTGGCTGATGCTGAGGCCTCAACTGGTAGTAATATGTGTCACAGTGTACGGTGCTGAATACCACTGCGGTGAGCACCACGCCAACCGCCTGGAATGCAAAAAAGACGTCTTAAGTCGCAATGTTTCTGCTGGGACTTTCAATTAAGTTGTGGAAAGTATTTAGTCTTACAAGTGAAGAATGCATTATATGAGAATGACTTAAAGTCTGACCCCTCTCTGGAACTGCCGTCGACGCTACGAGAAACCGATGTGAATGAAAGTGAAAGGATCTGTTAGGCTGGCAAGGCTTTTATAGGATCAGGTTAAGATCAACCCTCGGAGGAAGGAACATCTGCAGATTTGCCAAATCAACGGGATTCATATATGTTGTATGTATGTGGAGGTGGAGGTTTTCATATAACTGGAATGAAGAAGTGGACTCTGTATGATATTTCTTCTATTCGTTCGTACTGAACCAACCGAACATCTCCTAAGCGGTCACTGATCTCCTCACATTACGTTTATCATTCATGAATTCATTATTGCGCGTCTTCGTCTGCCTGAGGAACTGCATCTTCGACTCCGTCCGAAACGGGTGACAGATTCTGTATGATCGACTCCCTTTCGATGTTGCTAATCAATGGGCATTTCAAGAAGGGATGTTTGAACAACTTGCTAACATAACTGTAACTGTATTCCCAGGCTCGAGGCATGCTCGATAGTTGTCGATTGGGGCAACAGTAACTGTTACTCGATTTTTAAGCAGTAGTAGTTTACCGTTTTTTGAAACTACTATATAGCCTGTTCCTAAAGACAAGCTCGTAAATCAGAAATTGATTCAACTTTTAAGTAAAAATCCTATTAATGGCACCAGTTGTGAGAGTATAAAATTTGAAGCATTCTAATATTTTCTAAAATCAACCCATATTCGTCATCGATTTGATTCAAGTTTTGTAGTTTCGGCTAGTTTTTCAGGTTCATCATATCGCTATAATTGATTTTGAGCTTATTTACTCTGGGAAGAACTTGACTGTAACAGGATGTTCTTTTTCTCAGCACGTGAAATTAACAAAATCGAGACAGTTGACCCTGAATAACACATTAGAAAAGGTTTGATCTCTCTCTCAATAAGTACCTCAATTCTTAAGAAAATCTGAGAAGTGTCATCAAATAGGAGATATTGTAAGTAAATGAGTCTTTGAGGAAACATTAAATTATCGTCTCGAGAAATAAAAGACACCTAAAGGTTTGCACGTTTTGGTTATATTGCAGAGTATGATCGAAGTACGAAGCTACTGAGTAGCAAGGTAGGCACAAGCAAACACGGATGAACAAAGAGTTTCGATTTGAGAGAATTAAAAAATTTGCATACTGACCAGACGGTATTTACGAAGAGATGATCAAGTTCCTTTAGGGTCATTTGTTGCAGAAACTACAATGAAGTCAAGTAGTACTGTGAATACTTCTAATCTTTAGATGAAACCGGCTTGACTTGATCTCTTCAGCAATAAATCATCCTGAAAATGAATGTACTCCTCATCGCATTCAGCAACAACAGCACATCAAAGTTTGCAGGAAACTTTTCTCAAAAAGTCAAAAACATAATTTTCATGTCATACTGTTCGGTAAGGACATCACGAACTTTAGCAGTGATTAAGAAATGGCTGAATTCGAATTAGTAATCCGCTCCGCACGCATGTTTACAGGGAGAATCTTACGAATGGATGCCTTTAGCTTTAAGTGGATTATATGCTACTATGTAGGCGGTTGTTTATGTCGGTAAGTTATGATCATGGCATGGCTTAAAAGGTATTTTGCAATTTGTATGCACAGGGTGAAGGAAGGTAGAACGCGTCTTCAGCCCTTCCATTAATCGGGAATCTCGTAACAAATCTTTGACCCCAGTTGGACAAACTGAAGCTATCGCCTCTAAACCCGATAAAAAATAAATTCCCTCTAGCAATATAAGTAACCCTACAACATGAAGATTATTACTTTAATTAGCTATTATTTTATTCAACAGATCGAAACTAATAGTAATTACAACCATTAATTTTTCCTGAAACTAAATTTTCTGAAATGCGAATGCGATGTATAGCGAAACAGTCTCCCACTCTGATTTTGACAAGGTACCTACGAGCTTCACATTTGTGTTCGTTTGAAGAAAATTCTCAGCATGGAGATATTCTATCTCGTTTTCAGACAGTAAGCGACCTCCGTCTGTTGGTGGATAAGTCTGTTGAATCATAAAATATTCATGTTACTTTCAATGCGTCTTTTATTATTCTTCTGAAAACGATGAGTTCGTGTTTTACCTGAAGTGCATTCATCCTATCGAGTAAAAAGTGCCCATCGTTGAGCATTTTGTTGAAAAATTCATCAAATGGATGTTTGTACACCAATTTCAATCCATAATTCGCCGCTAACCTGATAATTCATCAATCACACAAGAGACAAGCCATATGTAGAAATATATTGATCATACTAAATAATACTTAATATATATTTTGTAAGAGGATAAATTAAAACTCACTTTTCAAGAACAGGAAAATGAACAAGAAACTCTGGACAGTTGACAACCTCATCTAACTGAAAGTAATACTTAGCTCCAAATATCGGGAAAGGTTGTTCAGTCTCAAACTTGATGCGGAAAACTTCATTGCTGAATTCCTTACTCTTCGCGATATTCATCATTTTCCTTAAATCAAATGTCAATCTGCATTTAATATTTGTGTTCCATATAATTTACAAGGTTTGCTTAATGTTTAGCTATTTGAATTTACACAATGCGATTAGCATTCGGTGTTGTTCCAATAAAGTACCCTCCAGGTGCAAGGTTTTGTGAGATATTAAGAAGCATTTTCTGAGCCTGCTGAATAGACTCGAAGCTGTAGTGAAAAGAGAACTGGACACTGACAATGTCAAATTTAATATTGGGGTCCGAATACTTCTCACGCAGAATTTCCTGAAACGACACAAACACATCAGAAAATAATTTCATCTGAATAAGGAAGGAAACCTAGATTATTCAAACCTTGGTGCAGTCAGCAGTGATAAATTCGGCTGTAAATTGATTCTGTCTTCGATTTCTTCCTCCCCAGCCACCTCTGGATTGCCCATTATGCATATTGTTATATCGCTCTTGGCATTGCTGTACGGACGTCTCTGCGATGTCGGCAAACACCACATGGCTGGCTGCGTTGCTCTTGACCCATTTCTGAATGTCACCACCCTTCCCACAGCACATGTCCAGAATCACCAACTCATCCTTTCCATTTGCTTTGCACCGCTTCACTATGTCACCTGAAGACAACACACAAAAATTCAGTTAATCACAGTGAAAGATTGTCTTGATCTTTGCCATTTTACTTACTGATGAGCATACTCTTGATCCAATTGTTGAAGCTCCGGAGATGAAATATCCGCGATTCCCTTCTCGCATCAACGCCTTTTTCTTGTAGCTCGTTGTAGTGTTTGGCCACGATTGCCGTGACGCTTCCACCTGCTCCGAGACCAGATCCTCCACCGCCTCCACCGCCCCGACTGCCTCCCTGTTGATGATGGGACTGGTAATCCCGGCGTCCATCACCTCGATGCATCTTCTAATCGAACTTTTATCCCAAAATAAAACAATACGTGTGTCAAGTGATTAAATAAAGTAGGCCCCGTCAGTCAGCTCGCGATATCAACAACGCTGCATGTGTGTCAACACTTCAAAACACAAACACATAGTTTGAGTTCCCGCGTTGGTTGGGTGTCACAATGCCCCGCTTTGTTGTCTCCTTGATTTTGGGGTTGGGGCCGTTGGTGGTGAATCAGACTAAATTCATGCAAGGTGTGAATAGGAAGTAGATCTGCTGGAATCCTGGAAAATGACCAGCAATTCCAGTTGTAAGTTGCCACTAAGGGATTTCACAACCCAACCCTTCCGGTTGCGTCGCTAGTTTTTGACGGCGGAAATGGAGTTTTGTTATGTTCGTCCTGTTTATGGATCTCTGCTCTGAATGGAAAATATGGAAATTGTATGAATCACTATCGATTATACGTTGAGTTCCGCTGTTTCAGGTGACGCTAGTTTATTGATGGTCATGAATCTGGAATATGACGATAATATTGAATAATGCCGGTCGAATGAATTTATAAAATAACAATAATAAACTTGTAATGCACTATTGTTATGTGTAGATAAATATTTTTACTTTGCTCGAACTTAATAGTTGCATTGCTTGGTTTATGAAAAATTATATACAATTTATGAAAATTACAACAAACACATTGAAACAGGCAAATAATTAAATGTATATTTTAATGCAAAATATTGATTTCCCTCGTTTTCATCTAATAAATCATTTAAAATATTTTTGTACATACTGTCGTAGAATGGACAGGTTAAATGCAAGTGGCAGCAGTTACTAATTAGTAATAATACTAGGAGTATGAACTATTTATCTATTTTTAATTTATGCTTTTCATCATTCTGCAGGCAGCGATCGATAAAAAGGGGGTTATAATTTTTTGCAGTTCTTGAATAAAACATTAATATTTCTGACGAAATCTGTACAATTAACAGCTGATAGTTGATGAATTCAATTGATTCGTCATGATAAGCAAACTAAATACAATCAGATTTTATTTTTTCTTCAAAACCATGCATAATTCAAGGTTGTAATTAGCCACGTATTATTATTATTGTGTATTAGTGTTTATTTTCTGTGATTCGATTATAGATCTCATACGAAAAAAATGTTTTACATTTTACTTTACACAACAGAAAGTTAGCTTTAGTTCAGTTCAAATATTTGAGTAAGCCAATTAGTAATGAAGTTTAAGCACATGTTTGATCATCTCGAAAGCTCATGAAAGATAAATAATCAAATAAACTGTTTGGTATCGTATTATATTCTATCATCTTGTCTGAAAACTGTACAATACTGTACATCTACATGAACATGATACTGATTAAAAAGTAAAGAAGTATGTACACTATTGTGCACTGTGCAACAAATCTTTGCAACAAAGAATCAACAATCAACGGAATCAAAGAAGGTAACACCGCGACAAACAGCATCATCTTGAATTACTACAACTTCGTAACGAATCTTGAAGATGTCTCAAGTTTCACCTTTTACCAAACAATTCAATTCTTCAGGTACTCAGGTGGCAGGTTGTAAGTTGTAACGGCTATTCGCGTGAGCACGTAGTAATTATATTCACTTTCTCGCTTTCAGCATTTATTTTGTTTTTCATAATAATCTCCCACATTAATTCCAAATTATTTCCGTATTTTGTCCACCTAAGCGTATTAATGAGTCATAAAATTTAATTCTGTAATGTATGCAAACTCGGTTTCAGGTGGATCCTGCATTACACACATGTATTACATTCACATTATAGGATACATTTTTATTACTCTTAATTTTCCCCTTTTTCCTTTAATTGCGTTTATCCCTCCTTTCTCTACATTAAATATTTCATTCAAACAAGTTAACTACGAAATAATTTGAAACTGATGTAATAGAGGCCTCCAGTTTGCCTTCAGAAAGGATAAGTAGACAGGCATTAGATTACCATTCTGTATTAAAAATTGAAATGTGTTCATCTCCCATCGTCATCATAACATCTCTACTACTGTAATATCATCATCATCCAATCTCTCACTAATCTGTTATTTCATCTCCTGGCTTTTATTCCGTCTGACACACTGGAACAAACGTCCCTCATCAAACCTCAAAGCGTAAAATAATGTTCTTCGACATAATTAATTGTACATTCCACGGTTTAAAGCAAGAAGAACTGCAAGTAGATAAAAAACCTAACTATGTTTGATACACAGAGAACAGACAAACGGACATACCCCTACTTTCATGAGCGTCGTAACGCATCGACGACGCTCCGACATGAGTCACTCTCTCACGCACATGTTTCATGCTTCGACTTACATGACTCATCATCATCATCCCAGCTTATCCACCCCTCCTGGTCAACGTATCATGATCACTGCGAATGAAGTAACCAAGTCATGTACCTTACCTTTCATAAACTATTACACGAACAAGTCTAAAATATAAATTCCAATCTATTTCTAGTCCCAAAAAGAAGCATGACTTCCAAGAATAGTGTTCTCATCCCACACAGTGATGGTCTGGTCACTTGGCTTCATTCCATGTTCTCTGACCTTGATCAAAAGAACTACTACACATTCATTTAATAGAGTTGTGAAGTACACAGGCACACGATTGTCTCGTCCTTCTGAAAGTGTCAAGTGTCAAAATCGATAAGACACACTTCGTAGATGGGGATCCGTAGTTAATACAGAGAGAAGGGAGTTGAGCGTTGTGGCTACGGCACTGCGGAGGTTGGGCGAGAGTTTTGGTCGATTTGGGCGCATTTGCTGACTGCAGTCAACAGTTCTTCAAGACCCACTGTCGCAATACGTCCACGCAACCCTCGCTCTCCACACTTAATTCTTCATTTACATAATTCCCTTTATCTTTAAGGTACTACCACCAAATTCCATTTAAACACCGTGTGGGAGGAATACTCATCCTAAAGTAAACTTTCAAACATACTAACTCTGGGCTACTTGCTACTCCGCAGTTGGTTTGTATCAGCAGTGAGTTATTCGAGTGAGATTCAATGAATGGATCGATAAAATTCTTGATTCAGTTATTTAGTGCAACCGAGTTTAATTTGTGTCATCGCGTGTTGTCTCACAGCTTAAGTGTGTGTAGAGGGTGAATGCAAAGTGTATTCAGTAAAAAATAGTTCAACAATCCCAAATACAGAAAGTTCCATTTATATGAATTTGTTGTTTCAAAAGTCATTTGTGTAAGTTCTGCAAATTCCAGAGGGGTAAACATTGGAGAGATTGGAAAGAATTCGTGGAGTTTTTTTTAGACAGAACCGGACCTGTGGGATCTGTTGGCTGACAGCAACTAATATTTTGGAAGATACTTAATAAGTTCCCTGTGCAAGTTGTTGTGACAAAATTGTCGAAATTGGAAATGGACCCTTCGTGGGGACGAGGATGAGTGGTGGAGGGGTTGAAGTCAATACGTGTTTCTCGTTGCAGTGTGATAATTTGGAAGAAGGTCCCATGAGGACCGACATATTTGGGAAGGAGCGAGGACGATGTTGTTGGTCACGTCGAGTTCCTCAAGTTCAGCGATGAATAACCTGGTGCCGAAGTGCTGTGTTTTAGACTCTAAGGGATGTCTCAGTCTCTCGAGCATCCTTGCCTCCTTTACTGCAGCAATTAATGAAGAACAGGCATGGGCACTGACTTATCAGACCCTGCGCTGTGCCCACGTCATCCTTCAGGACCCTTCTACCAGGGACTCGTGTATTATTGCGTGCCATTCTGACCACATCAAAATACATCGGGATGGCTCTGTTCACCCAGACTCATATTTGGATCCTGGACAAGGTACGACGCTGTGCTATTTGTTGAGATCGTGACTTATAAAGTCTTGAGATTATTATGCAGTAAAATTATTCTTGGTATTGAGTTCAAATCGAATTTTTTATGCCATTCTAGTCATTCTTTATCATCGTTACTTATCGAGTCTTTCTGTGAATTTATTTTACATAAGATTTATTGACGCAAGCGAAATAATAATGTCAGTATTATAGTCCTGATTTACATGTGAATCAATAAACGGTGGTTATAATATTTTTATCATTATCATTATTATTACGTGGGCGCCACTTATCTTTAATATTGATCAAATCGGGGAGATTTTGATTTGATATATAGCAATGTACGGATGCTGTGGATTTTTGTTAATTCGGCATAGATCGTACCGTATTATTTTTCTTTTCTATCTTTCAAAGCACTTCCTGGTCTTCCTGTACCTGATTTAGATCAACATTAGGGCAGTAATTGATGCTACATGAATTAATACATATTTGGACTTTCTTACAGTTGAATGTGCAGCAGTAAATTCTTTGAAAAGTTCTGAATAGGGGCAGGTTTTAGGCTGAACTTTTAGGCAAACTCAATCTATAGAGTAAATACTTCTTCTTTGCAGCCTCTGCTTGTTGTGTATCAATTATTAATGTGAGATTTTTTGTTTTAACAGGGCCACCCAACAGGACGAAGTGCTCCTCAGAATGCAAGGTGAGTCTCAAAACAATCTTTCTTTCTCCTAATTAGCCAACGATTGAGCAGTTTCGTACCTGGCTGGAGTCCATCCATGCATTTATCTCATTTTTACAAGATATTCTGAATCTGATATCATTTTAATCGATTTAACTACATTTTTGTTTTCCGCATCCTTTTTATAGAGCCAAGAGACCTGAAGAGGCTTCATAGTGTTATCTTTTATGAAGTTTAGTCTGGTTTAAGATTTAAGCCAGAAAAACTTTAAAACGTCGTTTTGCTTGTAGTTACAGTGCCTTCAATCGAGTGAAGATTTCAGCTAGGCTTTTCTGTTGTTCAACCTTTCAGTAGATATGGTTTATCAGTATATGCGTAGAAATATTAAAATTATGTCAATATAAATTAGATTTTTATTGGTACAAAGATACAAATTGCATAGGTGGGTCAGTCTAAGTGTGAAGTGCAGTTGCAGTTGGACTTACACAGGCAACACAGGATTAAGAATCCTATGCATCTGTTATCCAAGTTTTATGACTAATTAAAAATATAAAAAAGTTTGTTTTGGAGTAGAAAGGAAACGCAGCTACCACCGACTACTGACCTGTTGAATTATCTAGATCGGCTGAGAGTGTGTACCTGTAAATAGTGTATTGCTACAGTTAGTTAACAGCTGACTCTAAAATAATTGTGAGTGCATTACGAACCAGACCAGAAAGTGCGTAAATTGTTATGTAAAATGAATTTAAAGTAAATTTAATTTTTAATTAAAGTAAGCCATAGGTGCACGATGCACAATTTGTTTACACTGTTGTAGGTTATTTACCTGCATTCTAGTATATAACAAAGTGTTAAAGAATGCAGTGTTTATTTTGTTTGTATTATTGTTTTTGAGGTGTGAGCAGATATTGAATCTTGACTTATTACTTATCTGGCTAAACTTGGCATATAAATTGTAATACATTTCAATAGCCTTAAACACTTTTTGTACTGTCCAGAAAGACAAATCCAGGTACCAGGCCAAAGATGTCGGTCACATTTTCAGATAGCAATGATAATATATCAAGTGTGTCATTTAGTGTGATAGTGCCATGCCAGAACTAACTGACAGATCTTATCAACTTTCATCGTCTTCAAGTTGGTTATAGAATGTTCTTTTCATATTCTCATCTCTAATGTAAAAGGCAGCCAAGTTATTATAGGTAGTTATGTTTACAGTGACAGTTTTTGATGCATATCAGTGTTCTACAAATTCATGGATCATCCTAGGGCTTTTAAATTCACGAAGTGACTGCGTTTAGTGTTTCGAGACAAGAATTCAACGGCTGAATAAAAGCGTGTATAGTTCGTTCCATCGTTCCTGAAGGCAAATTATTGTAATGTTTGAATACTAATCCATGATGAACATGATGGATCGATGGATGAGGACGATGAGGTGGCGTTGTGTCGGTGGGTGAGCAGTTCAGCAGGGAAAAGGAATGATGATTTCACAATCGAATTTATGTTTATTGATAACATCTGATTTGCAAGAGTTAGAGATGCTTTGTCATAATTGCACCTGTGAAATCATGAACTCAGCAAAAAATATGTACGAGTATTGCATGAAAGCAAAGGGACTGGGGCATTAGGTTGGGGCTTATATTGGTAAGTCCAGTTAGGCATGAAAAACGAGGATGATGTAGCTGTTGCAACGAGTTACAAGAATGAGGAAAAGATCATAGCTAGGGTCATGCATGACATACAGATGACGGCGGGTTAAGTTGCATGTCTGCAAGTAAATAACTGCACTACCCCTTGCTAAAGTAATTGTATAAAAATACTTACGAAACTTAAATTTTGCGTAGATTTTGAGAAAATTACGTGATATTTTATAGACATCAGATATCAGATCATCATTATGACTTGTCGTTAAAGTTGTTTGTTGTATATTGCTATTGATGAAATAGCTACTTACCGAGCATCGCCTGGCATATCAATGACCTGGAAGTTGAGTTTAAACTATGAGTACACACACTCAACACAGTACACGGTTTGTTTTGTTCTCAAGCTTAATCACATTTAGCTAGATATACGTGTATGGCAAGGATACTAATGGTTGTGGTAGGGCGAGTTTTTCTTGCTTAAGTGTATTACTGATTCCTCACTGTTTCGTGTAGTGTTGATACCTAATTAAAGCAAATTGAGTTTTTACAAACAGGTATGTGTGCATTAGCTGCAAATACTTAGTTAGATACAGTTTACAGGTATCCCATGTACAACTACATTACTATGGCTGACTTTTAATACAGCACGGTTGATTGCCGTGTAAGTCAAGGAAAAGAATGTAAGAAATCATTTGATCTCGTTGACTTGTTAATTTTTAAATACTGATTAATTATTCCCCTTTTGCATCTCACGTAGACAGTACACGTTGTTACAAATGAAGTTTTATGCTATTCTGATTTTTTTGCATCTGCTAGCTGTTCATCAGAATATTTTAAGTATGAATCTAGCGACGATTGACGATCAGAATAGTTCTTGAGTGTTAAACAGTGCAGAAGCGAAAAAAATATCCTTTGTAGAATTTACTCCTCATTTGTAAAATACTATCAGTTAGTAGTAAATCTTTTAGATCACCGGTACTGAAGAGTTAAAGCAACAAAAATTCATTCTTCTATTAAATTTCTTAACAGATAACGGCCCTGCGATACGATTGCTAGCAATAAAGTTGATTCCAATCGAGATCAAAAATCTCATCTGTACTCTTAACTTATCTTAACTTCACTTAACCACCCAATAGAGCGAAGAAGAAACCAACAGAGCAGGCAATGAAATCGAGACTGACAAAAAATTCATCAAGTTTGGCAAAATAAAAATCTCGCTCCAGAACTGGTATCTTTTCCTATGATAAAATAAATGCGGTTGGACAATCTTCTCATCGCTTCACTCTTCATCGACTACCACCGAAGAACAAGTTAGCAAGTAGTAGTACTTCTTAATGTAGGGACTGGGATACCAATCTACTCTTTCTATTATCCAATTTCATTTTCGATTCGACGAGTGACAAAACAGCATTAATCTACATTGGATTGATCGCCTACGGGAAGAAACAGGATGTAATGCAATGTGATTAATTACTTGTCCTTGCCAGCTTGAGCTCGTCTGCGATGTCTGTGCGTTTTCTTATCTTTCACCGTTGGCTGATTTGCAGAAGAGTACTACAGATTTCGCTCGATCTTCTGCTTTTAGTACTCAAATATTACGGACCATCGCTTTTAGACCACATAAATGGCAAAGTAATATATGATCATCAATGGATTTATGCTTAGTAAACCATAATATGGCATATATGTGACATGAGACTATTCAAATTTTAAAGAAAAAATTTATTCAATTAGCTTCTCCAGGGAACGAGAGAAATTGGATCTCTAGCAGCAAAGCATTATCAATCAATTCGAACAAAGGATGAATATATATATGAATATATATATATATATATATTGCCCTTATTTCTGTTATATTTTTAAATTCTAATCAAATAATCCCATATATTTTCTCTAGTAAATCTTTTGACTGAAAGACTATTAAACCGAGTATAAATCAGCAAAAACAAATACTCATTAAATACTATATTTTCAAATTTTCCTATTTACTTAAGTGTATGATTCAAGTGATTCACGAAGATGTATGACATGTTTTAATTGTTATACAAATACAACGGTACAGGGGATGAAAGACAATAAGTGTCATATGCAGACAACTATTGCACAGTATTAATGTAACTAGACAAATTCAGAAAGCAAATCGACAAGGACTTATTATCAAAGGACTAAAGTAATTACAAGTAAGGATTACCGCATTTATCACAGCATAACGAACGTGCTAACCGAACTAAACGCTTAGATTTCTCATTTTTATATAATTGCTTAAAACTCCCAGGTTTGGCTCAATTCTTTGTCTCTTTTCTGGCATTTCCTCGTTCAACATTCAAACTCTAATAGTAGATTAGTACACTATTCCACATGAAAAATGATATTGTCCTCACAGAATCCACACTTGATGAAGTAGCACTATTAGGGATGTTCTACCTAGTGCACTAACCTTTCATAACGTAGCTGTAAGCTAACTAAAGTACGGCTTAATTGAAAAAGAATGATTTTTTTTAAAGTGTGGGGCTCACTGCGGTTCTCTTCATGCATTGAAATTGCAATTGAAAGCCTAGCAATTTCTCACAACTGACTTGTGATTTTTTGCGTCACCGATAAATTAGTCCACCTTTAAAACCAAATTGACTTTCATTACATGAGTTTCCAAAACGTGAATTCATTCATTGATTCGAAGATGCCAACAAAAAACTTTTAACCAATTCGCAACGCAGACATTTTTGATGCATAGAAGATTTTGTAAATTGCAGCTGTACCTGATGCTGAATGCTTTTGCTCTTAACCTTCAGTATTTCAGAATTTATGAGAAAATAAATTATTCTCACCCTTTCTTCAGCATCCTGTCTGACGGATTAGCAGGGTTGCATACAGCTACGTGCAACGTATACTTTTATTTCCGCAAGAGAATATAAAAAGAGTAAAAATCTCCTAATTTTGTCGAAATTTATGATTGCTCTCACGATATTTTTGAATCTATTGAAAGTTTTATTGATGAAAATATCACACACATGACACATGTCACAAGTGATGGCTGAGTTATTTACCTCTTAATCTGTTTTAGTACTACAACTCAACAGTACTACACTATTGTAAGACACTTAAGGTGCAAGATTTTTAATTTTACACTATTTGCGGAGTAAGGAGGTAAAATTTTAAAGCCATTATTAATGTAAAGTACCCAGCAACTGCTTGTTAAATCGACGGCAGACGTACATCAAGAAGACACTGTATGTAGTTGATAGCATAACACAGCAGTATAAAATATCGACATTACGCTTGTAGATGTGCATCACACTAAAAATGAAAATCAGATTTACTCGTACTTGTGTAAGTAAATTGGAAGTGACGAGTAATTGAACTGCCTCGAGGCACTTAACTTCATGATTCGTTACTCAACCAGCTCAGAAGAATGTGGTAAAACTAAAAGCAGGAAGGAAATCAACCTTTTTCTTTTTATAACCCACAGATTAAGTAAGAACTAACTTCAAGAAGGTGAGAATACGGCTACAATAAAATTGTAGCCAATATTAACTGTGTCATAAACTGGCTCTTCATGTACGCGTTCACTCGCTCGTTCAAGGTCGGAATTCTGTTCAGTAGTTGTAGCGTGCTGAATAAATTCAAGAATCATATGCATTATTCTCATAACCGTCTAATTAGTTGGGAGTTGGAGGACTTCAATAAAACTCACTCAGTTTGCAGGTCAGTAATGAATAAGGACCACCACATGATTGCATAACGCTCTCGAGACTCAAGTGTTAAGTTAGTTACAACTACACGTTGTGCTTCATAACTATGTAATACGCGACCTACACACCCACATAATCTTAATCTGTCGAATCCTTGTGTCCTTCTGTATTTCCAAGAACAATCTGTGTTGCTTCCAAATCGAATGAAATTACTAATTCACTGAAACTCTTGAGTTCTTGATTTTAGGCTCTCACCCTTCTTTATCAGCACTAAAAGTCAAATTTTAGTCAGTTTTTCAAGTTTTACACGAAGATCCCTGATCTCGTACCCTGGGTACCCTGTAATTGCAGCCCGACCATTTGAACATGGTTTTGTGACTGGGTGTGCAAACGACATAGACGGATTCGGACCTTGATTACTTAATATTATGCGCTAAATCACGTATAATATTTACTTATAATTTAATTCGGTTTTCATTTCAAACAACCACGATTTACGTTGAAATATTTGACTCGTCCTTGTTTGCAACGATGTAATTGAAAAATCAAAAATGGGAATTCGCTGTGCTTCTCTCTTTCAGTTTCTGGATTGTTACATTGTCCATTAAACTGTTGTTATTCACTTGATTTCGTTATGAGAATTTCAGCATTTCCAGCTAATGGGTACATAGTATTTCGTTCGGGAAGAAGGCTTAACCGCTTAAGATTATCATAAAAGATAAAAGCATCTCATATAAACCTTCCCTTTTTGGAGAAGAAAACAAGTGGAAACTGAACCCAAAAGGGTTTTCTCCTATGAGTGTGAATGAAATGTATAAAAATAAAATAACACAGTAATGCACTCCCAACAAATCTACCAACCCTTTACCATATCAAATGCCGTCCTTGGTCATGGGCAAAGATCAAGGGTAAAAGGGTAGACAAGTGGAGGACTTACACCGTTACACCCTACAAGTTGGGGACCTTTATTTGGTTCTGTGTCATATACGCATTTGCTACACCTTATATGTTCCAATGTTGCTACTTTTAGTATCTCTAAGTATCGTTTACACTATCTCATACAACTTGAAAGCTTCCCTAATTTTTTCTATTCGAACCGATTCCTTTCATAAAAATATTCAACCTGTTGTAATGTGTAATGGTGTTTGTAAAGATCGTAAATACCATTTCCATTTTCGACTAAGCTTATTGCAAGGTTGGTAGAGTAGATTATTGGAGTATAAAACGAACCAAGTCCTAACCTAAAACACCGAGGAGTTTCCTCCCAGCAAAAACACCTGTTTAATCCACCCCTAGTCTCATAGTTAATACATCCGTTTCCGTTAAACTTGCTTGCGTCTTGCTTCCTGTTAAAAAAAACTGGACAAGCGACAATGATATCCTACGGAATTCGTTCTATATTCAGTTCAGAATCAGAAATATCAAAACCAGCCTTTTCCATTTTAAGTAGAATGAAAATTGTGTAGAACTATAAATGTTTTTTTAAAAATTACTCTTGTAAGGTTCTGCTATTATGATGTTGATAATGTATGAATAACTTGAAAAAAGTCAAAAAGGACAAAAGTGCATATTATTATAATTTTAAATTCCAATTCCCTATCCATAAATATAATTCATATCATGTAATTGACGAATTGAATTGTGAAGTATGTAATTTTTATTTATTTATTTTCAGATAATTTCAAAACTTGGAAAAGTTATCTTCGAAGCTTTGGATTATGGACTCTCAGAAGAAGATGAACGACAACTCAGTCCGGAATTGGACGAACTATTGGATACTATGATTTCTGCAGGTCAGTCAAATTTATATTTACCAATTAATCAATTATTCTCCTGCACTCAGAGAGTATGAATTAATGAGAAAAATTAATGCTAAACAAAATATGGTTAAGATTGTGTAGTCTGATAGTGATGAGAAAATTAAAATTCGAAAGAAAACGAAATCGCTTGGTTCGTTGTGGCAGGTGCAAGCGAGTTTTTCATTGAAAAACCTAGAGGAACTAGACGCAAGGCAAGACTTTGTTGATCGTCATTAGCTGCAGGCCTTAAGACTAAGACACAATAAGAACGGGACTTACGGGACTCCTAAGAAATGTTTAATGCTTAGTTGAATTAAATTTCCTGTTGAAGAATTTCAGATGCGGAGATTAGAATCTTGCTTGCTTCGTATTATTCGCTTAGTAGCTTTGTTTAGACTGCGACTGCACAAAAGTAGTACTACTGGACAAGCTTTAAAATTGGCACTTAGCACCCGATTTGCTATTATTGTAGTGCGAATAACTGTAATTGCGGTAATTAGTGAACGTAGTGCCTTGATGTGATAAATACTCGTTAGTTTTGAGATTTTCAAAATTCTGGAAGCATAAGCTGCGATGAATTGACTGTCAAAATTGGTGAAAGTGAGGAGGAGAACTAGAAACATTATTATCAATATTAATAAATTGATCATGCATTCGTCAAAAAGCTTAACTCCGAAGCCCTATTCAACTTAAGTATGTGTCTGTATTCTGTAGCGTAGTGACTTTCTAAGAAATTTTTTGAAATATTTGCCCTCAATTGTGTGTTGTATCAGCTGTATGACAGTGAAACTGACAAATCAATATCACGTCGATCGTCGACTTCAATTCTTAGATTCTCCATCCTAGATCATAAACCCTTTTTTCTTCCGTTGTTCTGAAGTGGAAATGAATAATATTTATCCAACGTAATTTCCTATGGTACAAAGCGATCTCATTAGTAATATGGACCTTAGGACATAGGATGAATGTATTCTTAGTTTATTATTTAAATACAAACAAACGGCACTTAATTCTCCATCGTTGATCGTCGATGGAACATCAGCCAGCATCCATCAGTCGATGGATATATCAGTTTATCATACGGAGTAGAGAATCCTTTATCTCTCATCCGTCGTATAATGAGTTGTTTTTTGTTGGCATGTAGTGTAATTCATTTGCATCAAACAGGAGTATAATGTAGTAGGCAACGGTATTTGCATCTTTTGTATTTCTCAACATGTTGCATGTGGAAAGATACCTCAAGTTATTTATTTTCGGGGGATTAAAATTTTGAATGGTGTTGCTGATTAGTAGATGAGCTAAGTATGCGGTATCATGCCTGTGATGGACATTAATAAATTTTGTTCACGATTTTGGCCCTGTCGGTATCCTTACAATTCAACAAATCCAAGTAATAATCAGGTAGGCATGGTTGGTAGGAATTGAAATACCTTGGTGTTAGTTATTACACATATACTAAGGTACGCGGTTGAAGGAATTATTCGCTAAGTACGAATTGTACGAGTGTAATGTATAAGTGATTTACGATCGGTGGTAGACCGAGTAATTGAGATTGTTGTTGTTTAGTACGGGTATGACTCCTTCCGGTTTCTTGATGAATGATAAAATAGAATGAGACAACTATTTTCTATCTTCAAAAGTTTTCTTGGATGCTGTGAGTTTGTAATATTGCAAATGATGTGTTGCATCTAAGAGATACAATTAGACTCCGAAAAGCTTTCGTTTTAAACTTACACTTTGTGCAGCTTTATGGAAGCTCAAATTAATTTTAAACTATTGGCATTCTATTTTTCCTTAGTTCATTTTGTGTTGCTGTGACTTAATTATGCAAGGTAACAAACAAACGCTTTACTTACGAGCATGTATATTGCATGTACCTTGACTCTGCTCTTCCTTCCAGCTTTCTTAGGCAAAATAAATTGAAGGTACTGGTGGTACCTTACCTTTGTCTGTGTAGAGCTGTGGCACCAACTCGACTTCTAACATTAGAAAGAATTTTGTTTTTTATCGTTGTGAAGATGATGATGGTGCAAAGTTATCTCACCTGTAGAAAGAAGCTCATCTTACAGAGATAAAAGGCAAGAGGAAGAATCAACGAATAAACTAGTGGTACAACGGAGAAGATGAGCAAGGAAATGAAATCCTCGACCAAGATGATGCTACACACTTTAAGATTCCGTCCACATTATTATGCACTTTTTGTTGCTTACTCACTGCAAGTCAAGTACACGCAGCCACAGCATTAAAAAAATCTTATTTCTCGGGCATTCCATTGAATCTTTTTCCACTACATTTCGCTTTAGCTGTTCCAGTATAACATAGAATATAGATCTTCCCTGCTCAAGTTGACATGCACATGACTTTAAGGTTCAGAAATGCTCAGTAGATAGAATATATTAAACGCATAAGGTTGTAAATTTTAATTTCACTTCTCAATTACCATTATTCGAGTACGTTATTCTATTCACTTGATGGATAACTTGGAGTGGCGATCTAAGCTTTTCAAATTGAAGCATACAAGTTAAGTGAGATTTGCAATGTTTTACGTACTAACCCCAAAGTCTGAAAACAGTCTTTATTCTAATCAAAGAAATGCTGATTTTAATGGCTGTTAAAAATACATATTATATTAAATAGTATCATATTTGTGCGAATCAAGCCAAATTATTCAGTCAGTACAAAGTGCACCAGTCGAAAATTCAAATTCTGTTATAATGCGAATAGAAAATGAGATACGAAAGGAAAGTTGCGTTACGCATGAATGATGAGAAGCTGTCACCCTCAATGATCCACAAACGTGGCATATCAGCACAGTTTACATTAAACACTGCCAATTAATGATTTATGGCATGTAACGAAAGCGCCTAGAACTTAGCAGTAAGCTCACTAAGCTATAACTGGCAAAAGTCATTTGTAAAATATTTTGATCTTGAAAACTTCGAGTCTTAATTGAAAAACTGCTGAGATTGCATTATAATTCTAGATCAACATTTATTGTCACTGGCACTCTGACAGGGCATTTGATGAATGTTTCTTGCGATTGGGCTCAACAAAAATATACTGGCTTGCTGAGCGTAGATGTAGATGTAGGTTACAACATTATAATATATATCGTTCGTGTACTTCTGAAATGAAACAAGAAAGCTTGATAAGTTAAGAATTAGAGATTAAATCCATAATCAAAGATATTATGTTTACTGCTAATTGAGATTGTCGGGTAACTTCGATTAATGTGCAAAAAACCCGTGCAAGAATTCTGACAAAATAAGGATCTGTTGTCTGTAAGTGGCTCCAGCAAAATAAGGTTCACATCTATAATTACCATAAAAATTTGAGCATTATACTCGTTCTTAGCTAAATTACTACTGTACGTTTATGTCATGAAACATGAAATGAAAAGTAACTAAGCTGCTGAAGATTCATAATAATAGTTGCTTGTGTGAGAGACAGACTTACACGTGCATGTGGTTTGGTTTGTGAAGAACTCACTTTCAAATAATTGTCAGGCAATTATTATAAAATGCAAATGCTCGTTTATTGTGTAAAAACTAGGCGTCAGTCTCAAGTCTCATCTTTTGTGCAATGAAGCCGCATGGATATGGTTTAAATCTTTAAATGTCCTGCTAGTCCTGCATGCAACCATTGGAACCTAAGTTATAATAGTAATGAAGCCTGGGGGGGTTGGCGTTTGGTGTAACCACCTATGTGAATCAGATAGAGTTTATTGTACTTACAGTTTTATAAACACACAAGTCAATGCAATACAATGCTGAATAGGTAGCAACTAAATATAACTGCATAGGTATATTATATCACAGATCAGGAAGTGAATAAATTGGTGGCACAACCTGAACCGGAATAACTTGTAGCACAGTAACTGTTCGAAATTAGACAAAAATTATCTTCAAGACGATGTAGCTTTTCTAGTTTGATACCGATTTATGTATTAATTTAGATACAGATTGAGTTTGAGTTATAAACACTGGAGGTATTGTGATTTATGAACACTCATTGACTTGATTATTTTTTGTCTTAGAACTTCTTGGCAAATCAGGGTCCACGTAATTAGGTCATAGGTTAGCGGCTGATATTCTTACACAAAGAATAATATGCCGAAGAAATCTACCAGATATAGCATACTTAACTTAGACGCGAGAAGATGAAGATTTAAAAACTCAGAGAATGGTACATGAATTGAAAGGGATGTATTATATTCTGTACGAAATATGAACAATAGAGACAGTTTCAGAATGAGAGGATGACAGCAGACAGCACTAAGCAGTACTAAGCACTACATGAACCCTATATTTTGACGAAAATTTGCAGAATTGCTTGCACATAACAGGTGAAACATAAAATAATATCTACGAAATTTTTAACCCACCTTGTGAGGTTGTCGGTTGGTTTCAGGCATTGTTAAGACCATGAGTCTCATTTACTTCTGGCCTCAAAGCCTAGTTAGGCTTGCATCTTCTCAGGCTGTGATTTACTCATCGTTTGCTCTATGAATTTACCTAACTTTACAAATCCTTTCAAGAAGTACCGTTTACTGTTGTATTCAAAGTATTTAAAGCCCTTATTTCGAGTCGATCACTCTATTTTTTCGACTTTATTACCTACAGTGTCCACATCAACCAGAAATCGTACAACATGATATTGGATCTGTACTGTAGTATTGTAGTAAATGTACCTGTATTTGTAAACTTTACGTACTCGTGTATTAAACTATTCAGCACATATTGTGTTTGGTTTGTATTAAAAATCAATTAATTATTGTTTTAATTTTAAATAAGAAAGGGTGATTCACGAAGATGGGCCACACTTTCAACCCTTAAAACTTTTGACCCTGCAGTCGTACTGAAGAAATAATATTTTTATGTGGAAGCCAACAAAATTTCCTATCAGTATGTGGGAAAAAAGTTTTAAAATTCGTCATCTGAACGGACCTATAGGCGTCCATTTGGAATATGTACCCTAAGCAATGAAAGCATCTCCTCTGATTTTAAACAGCAAATTTCGACACTGAAATTTTTTTCCCAAGAAGCATAATTGCTTTCCTTACCTAAACTAATCAACATTTTAGACAATTTTTTGCAATGATTGGATATTTTGGATGCTAAGTTATTTCGTAGATTTTTCTTCAAAAGCCAAAGGATATCCGAATCCTTTAAAATTATGAATCGATAGGTAAAATCAGACTGATTCAGTGCTTTTGTTGAGTTAGTGTAATGCCAGTTTGAATTTGGTCTTTGAATTAATTTCTTATTCCAGAAATTTGGGTTTTAGAGAGCCAAGGTTTTTTCATTGCCTAGGGCACATTTTCCAATTGGACGCCTATAGGTCCGTTCGGGTTACAAATTTTGAAAATTGTTTCACACGTACTGATAGGAAATTTTGTTAGCTTCCACATAAAAATATTATTTCTTCAGTACGACTGCAGGGTCAAAAGTTTTAAGGGTTGAAAGTGTGGCCCATCTTCGTGAATCACCCTGTATATAGGTAATCGTTCATAAATTGTGTGTTATCCACATGTGGTATTCGTTCGAGGCCAGGATGCTAGTGTATTCATGTTAAATATAATATTGTATTGGTGCAGAGGTTTAGGTATTTCGTTAATGAGTGTCAATTTAGCAAATGGTATGTACAAGGACGGAGAATAAGAATCGAGAAGAATGCGGCTAAGGAATTGATACTCATTGCGTATACAGTCTGAATATGTGTTTAAGAAATGTAAAGGGCAGCTCTGACTTTAGACTTTATGGTCTGTAGGTGTCTCATTTAGGTAACCTTTGGTTAGATTACGAAGCACAAAAATTAATGACTCAAATGTAGTGATGATTACTTCTGGCATCAAGTGATCATTAATGTTACCTTTTCTGTGTTTGGATGATTTTGTAGGATCAATTGTAGAATTTTTGATGGTGAAAAAGTAATACATGACAGATTTATTGTTAAAATTTTACTTGGTTGGGTGAATATCTATTCGGCCAATAATATAAACTGCAATATTTTAATGGAATAGGACCCATGTGTGTGAAACGTAGATGCAACGGAGACTTTCTCCTTAATCTTCATCATTAATAATCAAATTCGTATTCATTTGCTAAATAATAATAATAATAGTAGTGTGATTCAAAAGTCCAAAGTATGCGCTTACACGATGTGTTTAAGTAACTTTATGACAGTGTAATGTTGTTCATTTAGAAGGAAGACCTCGGATTCTAAATTGATGCTGCTGAAGCAGTTAGTAGTGGCATCAACAGCTTGTGGCTGTCGTTGAAAGAATAATTGCCTTTTGATTAGCTGCAAGAAGTTGTATCATTGTGCAACCTCAAATGTCATAATTCCTTGTGCGTAGTTGTTGGTTCGGTAGCATGTATGTAACCGCTACAGATGTTGCATCTGTGGATGAATCTTTCGGCAGCCAAATTAATTTAAGAACTATTTAGGTAGTGAGTTCGAAACATTGCATACTCTTTCAATTAGTTGTAGATTGTAACTTAAAGCAGATGGAATGGAAAGGATATTCGATAGACTTTTCTGCAAGATGCAATAATTTCCATTAATTAAGGCAAAATCAAACAACAATGAAGGTGATTTGGGTTAAATATGCTCTATATTTGGTACACCTGCAGCTGGTAAAATCTTAACGAGAATTACTTATACGAAAATTACTTACGATCTGGATGAATCCACAGAGTCCCGGACGAATTAGTGAAACGTAGTGAATTAGTGAAATAAGATTTTGTGCAACACACAAAAAATTTAGTGAAAATTGGATTTGTTATTGTTTTTTTAAGCATTCTGTTAAAGTCGATTGTATTGTAGTAGCTACAAAACAAGGAGTCGTGATTTCAGAGTGAATCTATTATAATTGTCAGTTAGTTAGTCGAGAGCGGTTGACGGAATTTTAGTAGTAACTTTGTAAGCTCATGATAGGAGCAAGAATTGTGCTTTTGTTTGCTCATCCTGCACAGGGAATTATATGCCTTTTGGATCAATCTGTGTGTGTTAAAATATAAAAAATGGAAAACTGAGTATTGAAATCTAAACGAGTAATTAGTCAGAGAAAGCTGATACACGCATCATAAAATTGACTATTGCAGGTAGCAAAATTATTTTTACTTCACTTTTATACTAAGCAGTTTCGCCCTAAATATTGACGGTCTTGGTATTTAACGGTTGATTATTAATGTACTGTTCAATATTCGTATTTGCTGAAAGTTCATAGTGCTTTGCCGTGGACTAATTGATAACGGTTTGTTCTAAGATAAACCTCGTGTTCTTTTTGCTTTGCCTTTGGGTTATAGCGTGAAGTATAAAGGCAGATCAAAACATAAAACCTAATGTTGCATGTTGAGTCAAAAAATTTGATGGGAGAAGAGGGAAACCAAGTAACTAAATAATATGTTTTGCTGTATACGAAGAAAAGTTGGTACAGAATGAGTAAAAAAATTACTTTCTTCATGTTTTCTAAAGGTATACAGGTCTGTTAACATTGACAATAAAAAGCTGTTTTACTTTGAAATACATGTGAAGTCAAACCAACACAGTTTAGAGTTATAACAAAGGGTTGACACGTATTAGTATTTGAAAATTTGGTATTCTGGTATTCGAATAATTGTAAGCGATTCTCAACCAAAAAGAAGTGGGGAGATGATCGAGCGATTGAAACACGCACTGATTTATGATAATTTAACAAATTCGAAAAAGCCCAAAGGAATTCTAAATTTGAAATACCAATGATTTTCATAAAACTAGCCCATTTAATTACCAATAAAAAGGCTTTTGAAATATGATTAGTTTGTGTTTTCATACTTCATTTCATGCTTCGATGTAGTGTTGGTGTGGTATTGTACTAAATTGTGTACATATGCTACATACGTAGGTCCCTCATTCGTAGTCCTACAGAACACAATAAATTAAAATGATACTCATGATGTTATATTATTTCACAAGACAAGAATAGGTCAATTTTATAGGTACTAGCAGTTGGCGGCCATTAAGCGGCTTTGTCTCTCACTTAAGTATAATTTTTTGATTTTTAAATCTGACTGTATTAGTGTGTATTGAATATCTGACTGGTGTAGAAACAATATTGGCATGTACAAAATAGGAAATAAAAAATGTTGTAGAGGAATTAAGGTCTAGTATCACGATGTGTAACAAATTGAAAGGAAGGGAGATTTTAAGACCTAGCAGGTTGAAATAGTTGGAAGAGAAGAGAATCAAGAGTTAAGATTATCGCGCATCATATCATACCGTTATTGCGTGTTACTAAAAGAGGACAGAAGGATGTACTCGAGGCATAAAAGATAATCTAATTAAGAAATTTTTGTTTTAGGTTAGCTCAACAATGCTAGTAATTAACGGATGGACACCTTGTAGCATGAGTATATAATAATTCTATTCCAATCTAATCAATGAGCATTTGGTGTCTGGATCAATAATCATTACTTGGCAGATTGTCAAACGATTTGTCTGGTCCAAAATAAGACTTCAAATGCTCAAAGAACAGCCCAACTTCCAAAAAGCATACGTACAATAAAATTAGTCTTTGTTGTGTTGTTTGTCTGTGCGTTTGCAGCTAAGTTCTCTAAATAATTCTTATTGTCAAAAACGAAGACGATCAGAAAAATTTATAATTGTTACGATGAGCTTTACTAGTCCAAATTGTGCGGGCTCTGGAGGGTCATTTTTCTATTTCTCAAAGTATGAAATTTCAGTACTCAGGGCCTTAATAAGTGGTACAAGTGTACTACTATATTTTAGTCTAGTCATCTCCATCTTAAAATTTAACTCCCCTGTAGATACTTTTCTGCATACGATTACAATGCATTATCTGGGACACGGGACAAGGTGTTCTATAATCTATAACACTATAATAGAATTTTAAGTCGTGAATGAACCACCTGCTGCACGTATTTTCAACTTCTCTAACCCTAAATCCTAACCACACCCAGTAACATTGTGTATCATGTAATCGTGGGAGTGTTGATTCATCAGCTCTGAAGTCCAGATAATTCTCTCTGGGCTATCTTTTTCCTCTGATCTGATCTGGTCCATCGTTAACAGACCCCAGACTGCAATTCAATCTTATAAACGAGTTGTGCATTCGGTGCACTTTTGTTGTATCAACAAAAATAATCAACAAAAATAATCAACTTCAAGTCAAGAAGTATTCGACGTCTTGTAGCGAGTTCCGTGTCGTGTGTGTCAATGTTTGTGCTGGTCGCCTACACTATTCAGTATTCCAAATAGTGAATATTCAATTCAGGGCACTATTTTCTGTACTGTAGAAACAAAATATTATTTTTAATTTACTCTCGAATGTCTCGACAACTGTGCACACTGAGAAACGTGCAGGTGTGCATAGAGCACCGTGTATAATGTATGCAGAAGATTTTGCATTATTCCTATTGTTTACCACAAGTGGCTTCGAATCGACTGTATAACGAAGGATTAGTTAAAGAGTGTAGAAATGGGAATGGGAACTTGACTAAATAATACACATATGCTTACGCATACGGAGATTTGGAAAATTAATTGAAGGTATGGGTATTAGAGTATTAGTAGAATCACAATGATCACTTCACTTTAACATCGACGAGTACCCTGGCTTTTTTAGTGTGCTAAGCTTGTTTAATGTGTCAGTAGGACCTCTTGAAGACCTACTCGTGAGTGTATATTTGCTGTGTGTATTGCGACACACGCAGTCATATATGGTCAACCCTCGGTGCTGTAGTGTTTCTTCAGATTAGAGTTAGCTTAGTACTTGTAGACCACGGATTAACAATTATCAAATTATTGAATGAAGCTAGCTTTAATTGTTTAGATAGCAGTACCAAGAGCTACAAAAACCTCTGTATTACGTATTGCAGTAGGTATTTTAACTTAGACAAATCTGTCAATGTGTGGACTGTTCTACAAAACTATTTGAACTATTAGTGTAAGAAATGAATGACCCAATTGAATATTGTTAAAATCTCTTATAATGTGTTGATGAATCACCACTTCTAAATGTTTGCTCAGATGACGGATTTGGGAATTGGACGAATGTCCTCGGAGTTCAGAACTTTGGGAGTTCCTAAATTAATGACGGCAGGTGTACACATGAATTTTACATCATTGGTGGAAAAAGGAATCAAAGTTTTATATATTGCAGTTCGTACACTGAACTTTCAGTTTAAATTCTACTTCGTGTCTCGTGTATAGCTCGATAAAGCAGTGTCTGAATGTTGAATATGAATTCATGAATAGGTTTTTGATTTTTAACTAATAAGAGTTGGAATTTCTCTGTCAATCATTTTCATTATGCTGTTATCATTCATTAAGAAAATCACAATGAATTTAGAATTGCAGTCAGCAGTTGGCAAACCAAGCTAGTGTGAGCTTTTGTCAATAAGAGAAAACGATTCGTAGCGTATTGAAAATTGAATTTCATTTATTGATTCGAGAAAGTTGAATTAAAACTCACACATATTGAGTTAAAGGTTTTGTAATTACAATTACATCACCCTTCCTTTGTTTTCGCAGTAATGCGAAGCTGCACCTTATATACAGTAGTAGGAGCAGCATAGCATATTTGTACTCGGAATATAATAATATATTAAATGAATTGGAGTTCATGGAATTTTTTCAGGAATACAAGTGATCTGCCTGAACATGTTGATATTGATAACTGATAACTAAGTTTAACCAACGAGATTGGATGGAACTGCCTGTCAGTTCAAGTCACTGGCAAAAAACATTTCAATGTGAAATGTAAGCTCAATCTTTGCAAAAGTGAGGAATTGAGGAATGAAGTGGGTTTCTCTGGCGAGAGATTTGTTTGAGTAACACGCAAGTAGGCACTAGGCATTTTTGCGTGGTTTTTCGCTTGGAATACATGGAAGACCACAAATCTTATCCAGTCCCGTATGGTCTAGTGGCTAGGATAGCTGGCTCTCACCCAGCAGGCCCGGGTTCGATTCCCGGTACGGGAAATATTTTGCATCTTTTATAATAAGTGATGGTGATGTTGATGTTGGTAGTAGTGTACAGAAACAGATGTATTATGCACATAAAATATTTTATTTATTCATTTTTATTTATTCTGTATTGACATGTTTAGAATTATTAGTTCCGAATCAACACTTTGCTGAACACTTTCGTAGGAAGATGGATGATTATATGCACTCTTTTGTAAAGGAAGGATCAATAAAATAAATGTGGAGTGTAATTTATGAGACAATAAAAATTAGTAATGTGACTGCCCAGCCTTTTAAAAAGTTGAACTTGACCCTTCAACAGAGTTGTCCTCCGGTTTTATGTATTCGCAGAGTCAAACTGTGAACTACGAAAGGTGCTTTCTGATATAACACGATTGTAGGAGCCGAATCCGAAGCACGAGTTTGCCCTACCAATTAGTACGCAGGAACTGAGGTTGTTGGTGTTTAGTGTTCATAATTTGTAATGTTCAACATTATTTAGCATCAGCTTATAGCATTTCTTACGGTGGTGTGTATTTATTTATTGCTTTGTATTTTGTATATCATCCAGATACCTGTTTCTGTGCATACTAACGATCATATCGCTCAGTCACATGCGAGGAAATGTGTAAAAGGAGTATACTTGCTGTACAACTGTACATGTGTGTATTACTATAAGAGGTTCAATGATATTAAAAAGTAGGCTTAAGTTTTTAATTTGTTGTAACGATGATGACTTTCTACTTCATCGGTTGATATTTGTGCCGTGAGAAATGATGAGGACGTTTTCTTTTAGGCAGTTCAATTAAACTGTCATAAATTATAGCATGAAATTATGTTTGATTAAACTGTACGTCACAGTTACATGGGATTAACCAAAGCTATTGATGTATTGTACAGCTAAACAGTGAGGTACAGAAGTAAATGGAAGTACATGTGTTAAAACAAATTCACTTGGTATTTGTGCATCACATCTATCTACAGTGGCATCCCTCTGTGAGATTAATAAATCAATTGCACGAAATTCTTCCCTTCCGGTAGTGAGTTATGAAAAGTATTCACTAATACCATGTTCATAAGAGTAAGAGGAACTTTTGAATTTTGCAATGAGAGGCTTTCGTATTTCGTAATGTAATCAATGACAGCCGAAGCTAATAGAAATGTGAATATTCCTCCCTAAGAGAGAAGAATTTCGATATTCTCAATAGTTATGGTGGTTGGTGCGGTCATTTCTTTTTCTCAAGAGGATCTGTCATCTCGTCATTCATCTGTCACTGCACATGACGTATACTTTCTACTGTGATGAGAAAAGATGCTTAAACTTCACTGGTATTGTAATTTTTATTCCACCCTTTGGCGTTCTTCTTGTCTAGGAGGAAGTTAGTTTGTCGTGTTCTACTAGAGTTGATTCAGAATTAAGTAAACACACACAAGCGACGAGTGTAATTCATCCTCGATCGCCTGTAGGGCATGAAGAACTAATTGATATCCGACAACAGGAGGAAAAATGTCGGTCTTAATTGGTCACATTCGACGGAATAGGTAATTGGATTACAACGGTACATGCACAATAGGAGATACTGCAAAAGGATACATGCAGAAAAAGTTATGTTTCATGCTGTCATTTTTTACTCATTCTCGTAGACTGTAATCCCGGGTCTCCTATGTTATTCCCATCCCCATAAGTCATTTCATGAATGTACTTTTATGAAGATCGAGTTAACGAGTCCGTAACTTACTGTGTGTAATTCAAATATGCTGACATTGCAGGCTTCATGAATACGTCATCTCTAAAGCTCTGTTTTATTGAGGTAGTGTAATTAGTAATTACAGACTCAAGGGACAATAAGAGACGTAGTAAAATTATTCTTTAGGTCAGGATTATGACTTGAAGTGTATTCGAGATCTAGTTATGAATAAGTTGTCAATTTAGTATAATAATTAATATATACCAAATATGCCTTCTTAATTTTTTGAACTCTAAGTTTTAAAAAAGCAGTTGATTGATATACAATTAACGGTTTGCGAGAATTTTGTACACAGCTATTTGTCTGTTGTCTTTTGGTCTCAAGAAAAATTGGCTAGATCACCGTAATAGATTAGTGAGTTTACTATACGACGGCGCTCCTCGGCGCTTTTTCAACTAATTTTTGACTTGTTGTTGCAGTTAAAACTCAAACTCATTCGGATTGTATAGTTTTGTTGTGAAAGATTAATGGTGATTTGGGTACATTCTTTTAAAATATTGTGAAAACTAATAACAGTTTAAGTTGTAAAGCAATTGTCAATCATCAACCGTACTAGTAAACTGTTCTACTGTTCATCGTATCTGCATGGTGCACTAGGATAAAGCAAAAACTATTAAAGGAAGTTGTGTGGTTGGGGTCTACAGGTATGCTGTATGAACTAGCGTGAATTTCACTCGTATTCCGTACTACTGTAATAATTTGAATCTGTGATAGCATCATTTGTGTCAAACGAAGAACTGTGTAATATCTAAGAGGAATCGAGCACAACTTTTAATGATAGAAATGTTATCACAAAGCAAAGGTCACTTATCCGCTTACAGTCATTGCTATCACACTCAATGAGACGGTTAATTTTGTCACATTATGTGTATTCAGGAAGAGAAAACAACTTCGGCGTTGGTTTGGATTTTGCAAACTAATTGTAAGTGTAAGTTGCGCAAGTTATAATGTCACGATTGCTCTTGTTAATTTCAATATTTGTCATGGCTGTGGTCGTAAATGCCTTTCATGAAAAGAAGCGTAGCAGCCGTAGCATACAAATATCAATCATTTTATACGTATTAATTTACATCACACATTTTATTTTAAATGTGTTGTAAACGCCTACTATTATTTCGGAATGAACAAGTCCCTGTCTTCGGTTACAATCAACTATTTTGAAATGGAAGTTAGTCTGAAATGTTGTTAATTTTATTGATTTAGATGACTCAACCGAAAGGCCTGAAACTGACGATGAAGGTATCGAAAGAGATTCCGGAGACTCTGATGATGATCGTTTGGAATCCAGTCGTGGAGTTCATATCGACACTCTCCTCGGGGTAAGTGATTAAACCATAGTTTATATGCATTGTAAATTTCAATTAAGACATGATTGTGCATCTATCCTTAATTACAATGACATTGCTCACTGTAGTTACTACTTAGCGTAAATCTTGGCTGAAGTAAAAGTTTTTATGTGGACATTTATTGCCTTCGTAAAATGGGGTAAATGACTGCCACTGAATGCACGTTTTGTCTTACACATTTCTTCTGATTTATGAATATGAGCTATCATCATTATTGTAATTTTCTATGTAAAGGTAATCATAAGTTGAGCAGCAATTTGAAAATTTTTAGCGTAAGGAAGCAATAATAAGCAGTATATGTCAACGTGGTTTCATCTCAGCTATTTTCCTTAATAAATATAATTCATCAGCTTTTACCAGCGTTGCTATCGCTGTTAATTAAACGAGAAAAGAAGATTTGATGTGTGCAATGCAAGTAGATTTGGCATATTGAGTTGCTGCTGGCTGTAAGTAACCTTGCCTTGTCCGAGATGAGAAGGAACAAAGGTACAATTGTTTAGTCTTACGATTAAGATGGTCATTTAGCAAACAAGGTTAATTATGATTTCACGTAAAAGGGGTAGTATTGAATTTCGACTGTGCAAGCTGTACAATGCAAATGCAAGTCGTTTGAGATGCAGGCAGCAGGAGCAGCGGTAGGAGAGCTAGCGAGCTTCATTTTCCTGAACTGACACTCAAGTGATGGGAGAAGGAAAGGAGGAGCTCTTGAAGGTGAACTAGTAGACTTGTCACAAGCGGTTCACAAGAGGAATGTCCATTCAGCTTCAGCAGTAGTTGGCTTCATTTTTATTATATTCCTGGCTTCGCACCTCCAAGCTACAGTTAAATAAGCTAATGTAATTCGTCTTAAGCCAAGTTTTAAGAGATTCTTTATAGTAGAGGTAGATATAATGAAGCTGTCCAGCTATTCATAAAAAATGTGAACTGCTTCCTGTTTAGCACTTAACGTATAATGTGTGTATTGCATAATACGAGCTATTGCACTGAAAATTACATAAATTAATTCTTACATGTTAGTGGAGTATTTTAGCTCCAAAATCGTTTGTGTAATGAGCGTGCATAAAAATAGAAAATGGAGAGAGTAGATGGTCATTCATTAGATGAGCTACGGGCAGGCTATTCTCTCATGAGTTTATTGTGTCCACTTCCTCGAGCTTTCCAACATAATACTCTGCTTTTACATCGCATTCTTCATTATGTTTTATATCCGACTTAAATGATTCACTTTGAAACTCTCCCACAAAAATTTAAGTAAATGAAGAGGTTGTATTTTTTGCGACAACCACAGCGTTCATTCGAGTTCAAAATGTTTGAATCTTTAGATCCTAGAACAGTTGGTTTTCATCCATTTCAAGTTACTTTCTGTTGTGTTTTGTTCTTACAACTTAAGGATCCAGCATATGAATTGGTTGGCAGGGGAAATTGCCATGATAGACTAAATATTAGGTTAGTTTTCCCTACT
>JAQGBV010000065.1:0-56804 GCA_034698685.1 Isotomurus pseudopalustris
TCTAGTTTATTTTTATGAGCAAGCTGGTTTCCGGAAATTAAACAGTGATTATGGTGGGCTGACAAGATTGTGTGAAACAAAAGACAATTGAATTTAGGAAGGTGAGATTGAGATAAAAACATGGAATTATATTTTATTACTGTTTTAACGAGACAATTAATGGTTACTTTGGTTTGGTTGGTATTTCTAGTGAGAGGAGGCAGCATTGTGCCTTAAGTTGTGTAGAGTTGGGGGTGTGGCCAAAAACGATTTATCAGTAATACTGTTAATACTGCGAAAGGACAAGACCTCAAGACGAAACTTCTTAAACTGAATGGAGAGCTGCAAAGAGAATTGTGATGAAGACGAAGGAATTGACGAAAACATTGGTGATGTGGTGATAACGAGGAATTACGTCAACTCCGATAACAGTAATCGAGTACTAAACTTTGCCCAGAAGAAAATTGAAAGAGGTCGTCCACACTTGTTAAATGGAAGTAAAAGTAACACTGTTGGTGGAGCAGCTTTGATGGATATCGTTGGAGGAAAGGCATTCTCGTATGGACAAGTGTCTTCGTCTGCTTCCAAGCTTGGAGAATACCAGCAACACTCAAGGATCTTCCAGTATGATGGTGGCCACGGTTGCTGCACTGGAGGGAATGGTGGGATTGATGACGGTCATCAAATGGAGGATTCTCAATCATCTGAGCCAGAAGTGTACCTCCCAATAAAGAAAAGAAGGATTAAGGATCTTTTGGAGAGTGAGGTAGAAGCTGGAGGTGACATTCAAGACTTTCTACCTCCCATTCCGCAAGGTCATCACCAAAGCTTTGTCGACTACTCCTCGTCTAGTCACGCTGGTGGTAGTGCAGTTGATTGTGATAATTCTGAGGAGTGGTGGTACTACGCAAATCAAGAGTGGGGTCGATCCAAGACTCATGCAGCTCGGAGTTCGAGATGTGTTCCAAATAAAGGAGAAAACTGTGTTATGCGGGACAGCGCCAATAATAGTGGTGTGGACAGTGCTAGCAGTAATTATTGTGATAGTGGAAAAGATTCTCATCATCAGCAGGACGCCGAAGTCTGTGCCAAGGGATCCATCTATGACAAAAATGATCCCCGATCTGACGAATACAGAAAATGGCTGAGATCTTATTACCCAATTGCATTTACTCATCATTATGCTACCAATCCATTTCTAGTCAAGATGCATTTGGTAGATCCCACGAGAGCTGCAAATAAGTTTCCGCCTTGGGTGACTCCCGACGGACTTAAGAGATGGGACATTGGAAGAATTGCAGATGCAAAACCATCACTGTATTCTGATCTGGATGTCAAGATTGAGATGGTAAAGCCTCGACGAGCGAAAGGTCCTGCAGCAGTTACATCAACCGCAGTGTTCAAGAAGCCTGTAGACTCATCATACGATGATATGATCAGGACAAAAGATTCATCTTTGGTGACCTTTTGTAAGCCAGGGACGGTAATTAGTTATGTTGGACACACGAAGGCGTACGAAATCAACTTTTAGATAAGATTTTGACCTACTCTAGGAAGGCTTTCAAGGATATGACGTGGATTGGTGTAAGATAGATAATTGATGATATGAGACAAATACTTGAAACTCACCAGAAGACCTTTGTATTGATATCAGTAATTACTAAACCTTGAATGTGAATGTGCCATGTTCTCTACACATCCAGGTTAGAATGAGCATCACACCTCATCCTATTCCAGATCTGGAATGTTTGTTGTCCAATTTCACCAGTTTTAATTTCATATTTAAAAATATCAAAATATTTATGTTTCGATTATTATAACAAACCCGAATTTCAATCTAAGTTAGTTACACTGGACTTCAGAGTTTAGCTTTATATGATAAAGTGTTCAAGCAATTTAAATTATTTATTACACGCACTATCAATGACATCTTTAATGCATTTTGAGACATAATAGTTAGTTATGTAGACTGCTCCTAACTTAAATGACTGGTACTTCAGTACTTTGCAGCTAGTATACTTAAATGTCAATGCAATTATCGCAATTTTCGAACTATGCAAAACCATTTTGAAGTGGACAATCTAAGCAAAATTCCACCATAATAGCTTGCCTGTTAAAATCACTAGATTTATATTGTTATCAACCGATCGCAGTAATTTATTGTATGTAAATGTAAGTACATTGCTTGTACTTGTATTATACCATTATTAATATATTATTAATCACAATAACCCGAATAAATAAAGTACCTCCTGTTTTATCGAAATCCCGTTACTTATACAGAGTTCGTTCATTTTAGTTCATTTTTCAACTGGCATCTTGGGATTTGGGTTCTCACGGTGACCTTTGTCATAACCAGTCAAATGCTGAATGAAGATTTATCAAATCCATTAGGAACATTTTAGTTGAACGTGTCGCAAATAATCTTATCATCTTATCTGAGTTCATTAGAGGACTAATATCAAAATGCCAGCGTGCACAGGCTGTCGGTCTCTTCGGGTTGATGATGCTTTAAAACTTTACAGTCCTACCGTGGTTGGAAGCGGAGGAGCAGGAAAGAACTCCTTTGGCTGCAAGAAGAAGCTTGGATGCAGGGCACAACAAGGAGGATGCGAAGTTGTGTGCAATGTTGCACCGAATTGCTGTGATCAGTTCAAAGCGTTCTGGAATAAAAACTGTGGCATTCCAGTTCTTCTCCTTCGCCGTTACGAAGACCAGCCTTGGTTCAAAAATCGACTTGTTCAACATGAGTGGAAAGCTTTTGTGGACCAGCTTGTCACACCTGCCAACATTGGATGCAGACTTTGTCCAGGTCCAGATGACTGGCAGTTCAAATGTCACAAAGCAAGGGCTCTCATTGGTCCAACCATTCCTTGCGTTTGGGATCTTCCTGAACAAGATGAATGGTAAGTTCTTAGGAAGTCCAAATTCCTTACACAATCAAATTCTCATTCCGTTATCATGTAATACAAAGTTGACTTTATTACTAGTGCTTCAACTCAGTACGGCATAAACCGAGATTGGCGACGATACAACGAAGACCAGAGGATTCAAGCAGGCGATATTTTGTGTGGATGTAACTCAAAACCAGTTTGCTGTCCCAAACCTCGCTGCGAATATCCACCTTACATGGGAAAGAAATACGGACCGCGATACATGGCTTGGGCTAATCCTTCTTCCATGATGTTCCCTCGTCGACAAGTTTTTAATTACATGTCGATTCCTAAATGCTAAGTGTACTCCTCAAACAAATTCCTAATGATATTGAACTGCTCAGAAATTAATTTTGTATTTCCTAAATTCTTGTCTCAAGCTGCACAATAATCTGATTAAAATCGTCACTTTTAAAAGATTAGGTGAAACTACACTCTGCTTGCTGGTAAAAAGTAGTTTAGTTCAGGTAGGGAAACTGCTTTTGCTGCCAGAATTGGCTGGATTTGTTGCTTGCTACGATTATCTGAATGGTGCTTATCATCCTTTGTTTCCTTCTTCTATAAATGAAAAATTCTACAATGAGAACAACTAAAGCTATAAAGAATCCCAGCAGAAGCAAATAAAACGATCCTTGCATATCGCCCACTCCAACTTTTCTGTTCCCAGCAGATCCCAGGGATTGGGAACACTTGTCTTTCTGTGGCCAGTATCGACTTTTCCATTTCTTTATCAAGCCTGTTTGTAGCATTTGAGAAATCCTGATTGTGAAAAAATTGCTATTATTAGATTTTGATTAATGATTGCATTGGCGTGTTTAAAATTTAAAATCAATTGTTGGCCAGTCATACTGTTTGTTAAACACGGGAAGATATGGACTTCCTTTGGGAACAGCCAACGCTATCTTCTCTTCGAAAAATGTCTCATCGCCTGAATAGTTTTGAGAAATTAGCATTAGCTTTAAACTAACATCATTTTTGCTTTCACATAAGCAATTTACAATACCTATAAGAAATTCACAAGATCCACTGGTCTTCAGCTCGTCTCGCATTACAGTGAGCAGCGTGATCTTCCAATCAATGTAAGCATGTTGGTCATTCGTTACCTTATTGAGAACTGTCCTATTCAACGCAGGGTGCTTTATTGCCCTTTTGTAAAGCTTTTCAAACTTCCGTTCTGAGGATCGCTGTTAATCATCATTGATCATTGGACGTTGATTTCCAATTATTCCCACATTATTCAGCTTCTAATGCAAAGTCGATTAATGCGTTACCTTTAAATGATCCTCTATCACGCTATCAGCTAAGAATCCCCATGAATCTACACCTCGAAAGTTTATAATATCATCCACGCTATTCACAGGGCTCTCAATCTTCGGAAATGTTAAGAATGCAACCAAGTTTCCAGAATAAGTAGTGACAACTACTATCACAAACAGCCACCAGAATCCTACGAGAAGCCTCCCACTAATTGCTTCGGGAAGGTGAATTCCGCCTAGAATAGGAAACATAATGTAACACAATTCAAAAACATGCAGTAAATCTAGTAAAAGTTAGATGAATAGCTTGTATGTTTTCGTGTAATTGGACATCATGCCTTGTTGAAGAAGGGACCCGTAAATGTACCAATAGCAATTCTTCAGCTTAAATAGACCCTTTTCAGGATCCTGTTTGTAGACTTTGTAGTAGTAGCTGAGACAATGGACCATGTTGAGAACTGGAGCCACCAAAATCACAGTTGCTACAATGCACAGCCATACCTGTTCAAGAAATTTCAAATTTCTTATTTATATGCTCAACATGCTGATATATGTATAATACCAAAAGGTATTACAAACACGAACATCGAGACTAAAAGGGGCAGCGAAGAGCAACACTCTCGAAAGCTCTTGTGGTCTGTTAACCATAAATCCGTAAGCCTCACGCTCCAGTACTTCCGTAAAATCTACGTGTTGAGATCTCTCAGGTGTCACTGTGAAGGCTGAAGCTCCGATTACCACCTGCAAGCAAATGAGCAGAATATCTCACACACGAGTGATATGTGCAACACCAGGAAAGTGAAGTAAAGGCAGAATACTTTATTTTCAGCAACCATCTTCATCATTCCAGTCCAAGATCCGTCACTTTGGAGAGTCCCCCAGGTTTCTCCAGGACGAGGCTCCATCACTTTGTAAGTGAAGTTGAGGTCCTTAGCCATGTGATCAAGGACTTCAAACATGAGTCCAGAATAAGTGACGTTCATTTCATCATCTTCGCTTCCTTCTGGGTGAACTATCAACTGCCATGGGGGAAACTGAAGGAAACCCCAAGTGATAGTATACCAGACTTCGTTCATGGAAATCATAAAGTTGATGTCTTACATGCATAGAAGCGACGTCAATCCGTCGTCCTCGAAATCCCCCAGTGACGTGAGGCAACAAGTCATCCGTCATTCTGATTCCGGTTACGGGATTGAACCACCCTGTCTCAAAAACTTGTTTCCCATTCTTTCCGTTCTCCAAAGATCGGATGTTCCAGGTGGAAGAGTTCTTGTCACACAAGCCAAGCACTCGTTGGTTAAGTAGACTCTTAAGATTCAAAAACATGTCAGAATGTAAAAGGACTTAAGCCTACCAGCACCATTGGAAATCTAGTCTTACCATCATGCTTCCTGTGATGTTGAGAACTCGATCAAGTCTCGTAGGCTTTATGATATCCCACTCTTCATTTGATACTTGCAGATACGTTTCAAACTCGACTGTAGCAAAGGATTCCACCACATCCGCAAGAAGGAGAAGCAATTCTTGGGTGTGGCAGTAGAGGTGATTCTATTTTCAGACAGACTTTACATTGAGTAAGCTCTGAAATAATTACTTTGTGCTACTATTGGTTCAACTTTTCCATACAGATGTATCGGTTCCGTTAGAAGAAGAGTTCATGAGGAACGCTACATTAACTCCGTCATTGATTATCCGGTTTGTAACATAATCCCATGAAAAATCCGATGCAGTGGGATCAGGAACAATGAACACCCACTGCTTCATGATAGACAAAAATTGGGTTCGACGTGCCTTCAGCAGAAATAAGATCAGCCTATGTAGTTTTACAACTCGTATTACTAGTATTACAACATAAAAATCCACTTACCACCTCAAGTCCTCGGTTAACATTGATTGCATTTACGATGACGATAAAATTCCCTGGAGAACTTTTTGGGTATTTAGCTAAGACATTGTCAATCTGGTCTGAGAAAGAGACGAGATGACTCATGCTATCTAAGTTGTAAATGGAGAGAGCGATGTCTGGATAGTTCAAGTTGGAAGCTAGTCCTTCAGTCACTGTTTCCAAGATTTCGTTTCCAACTTGGGTGTCAAAGATGATTATTGCTTCTCTCCATTTTGGTAGCACATTCTCTGACCTGACATCACTCAGCAGTTGCAAAAGGTCAGCATTTTTTTGAAACCAAGTCAGAGGAATTGTAAGAACCGAGCTTTTGTCCAGCCGAGGACATCCTGGGTCTACAATACATTAGGTTAGAGTTTTAATATACAAGGGGGAAGATATTTATAATATCATACCTGTAATAGCAATGTGAACGACTGTGCCGTAAGTCTCTGTAACTTTGTCATTCATCGCGTGTGTTTCTGAGCAGCCAAGAAGAGTCAGCAAAACTGAGATTTCTGGAATCGCTGTTGTATTAAATTCCCCCGTAATTTGGTCATCCAGATCTACCACAGAGATTTCTGAAGTTCTAGTCTGATTAATTGAGAGTTTTCCACTTTCGTACAAAGCTGAGGACACATTTGCTACATCTTGAATCGTCAATTCTATCATCGATCGAAAATTTGACTCCACACTTTCTGTGTCCAAAACTGGAACTGTGTCTACATTTACAGCTACTCCTGAAAGTTTACGAGCATTTGATAGCATGAACTTCATCGGAAATTAGTAATTGTAATAGCTTACGGGAACAGACAATAATGCTTACCAATTACGATGGATTTAAACTGAAATTCTGAACTTTGACCGACACATAATCCAATGATAGAAGCTAGCACCAAAGTCTCAACGTATTTATGCATGGCTACACCTTTAAGCTTGTTTTACCGTCTGATATGAAGTGACTTCGGACAACTTGTTCAGTACAACTGAATTTGTTCTACTTTATCGGATTATTGGAAAGAAACGTAATGTATAGTATTTTTGACCAAGTCCAAAATAAGTTCGCCAATATTCGCACATGAATAATCAATTATAGACTCGCCAATTCTCTGTGATTGATTTCGTGTCGGGAAATCGCAAGTAGTAATGGCTTGTTTCAGAGACAGCTTGTACATTCCATAGGTTGGTTCTGAATTAAATTGTTGTAGATACTTTTACGATGACAATCCAAGATGAAGATATTATTTATAGTAGAAAATGTTTTATTGTCATTAATGCATTAATAATACAGGAAATGAACATAGAACTATAAATTGTTTTGACGACTAGGGACTGGAACTTGATGAAGCCGGATTAGGTGTAGAGGACGAAGGTATGATGAATTTCTGTCTCCCTTGATGTGAAAATCTCCCATTAGTTAAAAACTGAGGTAAATCCGAAGAAGCCACTGGAGCAGGGTGAGTCATTGTAATTTGCGGACTGGTCGTTACAATGACAAACAAGGTCAGAATTGCTAATAAGAAGACACTACGTCTCATGTTGCCCTAAAAATCAAAGTTCGCAAAGTATTGTTGATCACATGAAGTTAGTTACATGTTCGTGTTTCATACTTGGAATTAGTAAAGACGGATCAGTCAATATTGCAGTACCGCTTGGACGTGGCGAAAAAATTCAATTCTACGAAGTCCTTGGGCCGAAATGAATCATGCAGAAGTCCGCAAGTTGTCCCGGGGAAGAAGACCAATCGATTATCGGAAAGCTTTACATTCTGTCACTACAAGGTACCCAGCGGCTTTATATATGTACCATGTCCTTTCTACTTTCCTGAGGAAAATATCCTGTGGTTTTGAATTTACAATACTCTCGTAATTCTGTATTCTACAAGGATTTGGTGTACAAACACCGGAGCCGGAAATAATAATGGTTTTGAGGTTCTTATCTACGCAAACACGCGAAATTTCCAAAGGTTCATTCAACAACCCAAAACCTTGACGTAATCAGCAATTGAGACTTTATTGGAAAACACTGTAATACAAATATTATCAGAGGCATAATATATCTAGAGTTTCATCCTTTTGTTGTTGTAGGCTTTGAAATGCAAGGAGAGCTGAATTTAATTGTTCCAGAGTTAGAAAATCTCGATGACTTATGGTTTCCTATTCTGAATCCAACTCTACAAGGGTCGAAGTAGTTAACAGACGAATAACTTGTTCTTCTTGATAAAGGGTCTTCGATTCCGTCGATTCGGAAATCGATGTCCACGTCCGTTTCTGACTCCTCTTCACTTAACGTATTGCTTGCTTCTGGTTGCTCATAACTGTTTCTCGAGTAATAAGCGTCTTGAGCATATTTTGAGATCATATTGACTTTGTATGTGGGTTTTCGAACAGGAGCTTCATCAGGAAATACTATCCTGTCTTCGTACACTTCCTGCGATAAAGGTTGCTTGGAAGGTCTCCCAAGAGTTGAGCAAACTGAACATAATACTACAACGGCTAATAATACTGCTGAGGTAATTGGAGAATTCGTTGAGATCTTCATTGTTTGCGATTTCTGAGGTGAAAATAAAGGCAAGAAATTTTTGTCAGTATTTAACGTAATTGTCTGCGAAAATTCGAAAGTAGTAAAGATCTTACCAGTTTCGTACACTACGGCCTAGTCTTGTTCTTTAATTGTTGAAGTCTTTAACTGCGTTCTACAGTTAAGTAAGGCCTTCAACCTGAGATCGTCAAATGCAGGCACACCGGAGAAGTGTCGTAGGCAATTTGTGAAATCGATCGCATCGAATTGGTATTTAAATAGGCTGTCGGTGTTGAAAAGTCTAAACCACATTTCCGTAATAATTTGGTCAAAAGTATTAACGAGTCAATGCGTTAATAATAACTTAATATTGAGCACAGCAGTAGTAAAAACCATTACACGAGGTAGCATCAGGAAGAAACAGTGCGTGCTTGCTACGAGCTACCACTGAAATTGACCCTGATCAGCTCATTCTGTGTAAAGCCTTAATTCGTGGAATAGACTTGCAATCATTTTCTCAATACTTCTGTCTGGATTCTCTACATATTGTCGTCATCAGTTCAGTACCTCAGGCAAGTACGATTTATGCAATTATGACGAAAATGCTCTCTCGCACTGGTGAACGCATTTGCTTAATTGGGTAAATTGGAAATACTCGTTAATTTTGCGATTATAGGGTGTACGCAAGACGCATCCTCTAGCTTCTAGACTTCTAGTTTTCCACAATGGGAAAAACTGAAAAAACTCGTCAAACGGAGATACATGATTATTAACTCTCGATCAGTTCAACTCTTGACAACTTAATCAATGGAATGCTTCAATATTTTCTGTTTTCAGTTCATTGTATTTTCAGTATTGACGTAAGTCAACTGCACCTGTATTTGCATGTACCTGTACTACACATTACATGGAAAATTCCACCATTCATTGTTTAGTAGATGCGAGTGCCAGAGAAGCAACAATACTTTCAGGACTTGGTTGAAAGTAGGGAAAAATAAAAAGTGTGTGTAAAAATGATTAAAAGATGGGATTTCCATGTAACTTCTAGACCCTTTTATCTTAACACATGTCGTGCATTAAATAAGTATTTACTTGTTTTGATGTGGATCGATTTGAACTTTCATAAAGCAGCTGTTAAGTTTGCAAAATAACGTACATGAAACGCCTTCACCTTGCATCGTAGGCAGTAATCAGTATAATACTAATCAGTACATCTTTATAAAAATAAAATACAGTTTTTGTTGTCAGTCAAGACTGTATATGTTACTTGGAATCAAAAGTAACAACCATGAAAGAATTAAAAGTATCATCTGCTTCTTAAATTGTATTCGTTGCTAATTAAGCTTTGTCTGACGGTGTCGGTGGTTAACCTAGTAAGATTTTATAATTATGAGCTGTGAGACGCGTAAACCTAACCAACTAAAGTTTTGGAAATTCCTTTGATTGGAAACCACATCCTTTTACTCGCTAGAAGTTCATCATCCAGTTTCAGGCTTTATTGCACTCTTCTTCGTCCCAGGTTATCCCATAGCAGTCGTGATGCAATAAATAAGAAAGCTAAATTTTTATGCTAATTTTAGGGATTTCGTGGAAATGACAATGCAAACAATCCCTTTAAATTCGTACGCAGCCATACCTTATTTGACACTGGACGATTGCCTCATTAAACCATCACTTCCAAAATTCCTAAAATTCATACGCGTGCATCCTAATGTTCCCATCAATTTCAAAGTAAATCAACCGCACAGCTAGTAACTGGATTTTACAAAGTACTATCTTTAAAAGGCAACCGGAATTAGTTTTAGCAATAAATAGTAGCAGAGCAGCTTAGAAATATTCAGGATTCCAATAGAGCGTCGACTGGACAAATTGTTCACGAAGTCATTGAATCAAGACTGAAGTGTGAAGAGTTAAACTAAGGTAAGACACGATGACACTTTAGTGATTGCCGTCTATAAATTAATAAATAAATGGAGTAGCAATTCTGACCAAAATCTATTAATCTATTTTGCAGTCATCAACTATGCAAAACACAAACAATCACAAAAGTTGCCTGAAGGCCATGGCTGCTGTGATGGTCATTCTGGCAGTTGTTTACGTAGAAAGATCTCATGCAGTTTCCCAAGAACCTGCACAACCATCTCTCAGCCCTTTGATGTCAGTTTTATATCATCACGATGTACCTGCAAATGGTGGAAGAGTACGAAGGCGTACAAACGAGAGGCATTCCAGTTCCTCTGTAACTTCTTTTCAGACTTTATGCAGACTTGAGAGGACCTCAGGAACAACCAAAGGATCTCCTTTCCAATCTCCTTGCATAAGCCATGTTTATGGAAGTACAACTCAAAGGTCACCAAGATAAATAAAACTCGTTTTTCCCCATTTTACTGAGAGTAGAATGTTCATATGACTATCAAACAGTGCCTGCTATATTTTTTATTTTCCGTGAACTGTCCAATCATGAACAAAATGATTAATATGTTTAGACAGCAGATTTAAAAATAAAAAATTTTAATAGTTTCCTTCCTAAACTTTCAACCAATAATTAAACTGCAGAAATGGAATATGCTGACTTTGCTTCGTATGTATGAAACTTCGTTCACACATCGTTAACTAAATTTAGGATTCATTCGAACTATTTACTCTGCATTGGAATAATTTTATATAGGGCATAGAGTTTTGAATTATTGATTTTGATTTTAGTTGACGGAAAACTTTTGACAGTGTAGCATTTTTTCCAGCATCTTTTATGTGAGATGCACGGAGGGCTGCTTTATAACTTTATATAATAGCTAAGCGTGTACGAAATTCGATTGTGTCGACACAAAAAGAGTTGAACTTAGGTGAGCAGATTTTGTGTCGTCGATTGTTCATGTGTTGACGAATTTATACACAGACTCATTACAAAACACACAGTGGTAGTCTTTAAGTTAGAACCTTTGCGCTTAAGCCTCAATCTTTTTCGGAGTTCAGTGGTGGCCTGCACTTCGTGGCAGAACAGTTTTCATCTTATTCGTAAATCTATTGAGATGATTGACTTTATAGCACGCACATTTTTGAAGCAATAAATATCGTACATATTTATATTCATCAGTATTCATTGCTGGGCAGGACAAAGAATTCTTGTTGGTGAGGTAAAGGTAGTTAGTTAACTCAATGCAAAGTATTTTTTCTTTCCTGTAAGTCCTGAGTTAAGGTAAAATATCCGAAGCGGAAGTTGAAACGACTTGTCAACTATTAAAAGCAGCTGCAATGTTTTTATGACTGTACTAACTTTATTGTAACAATGAGACAACACGCTAGTCAAACACCTAATGTTTCTTTGAAAGTATGGTATAACTATCAATCAAACTACTTACTTGTTCATTGTAATATTATTATTGTAAACAAAAATAATCGCAGAATTGTGTGATCAACTGCTTATGCAAGGTGGGTTGACTGTGGTAGTTTTAATGTGTCGAAAGGTTTCATGTGATTTCTCTGTACATCATCGATTTAGTTTAATACTTTCAGGTAGCTAGAGTGAGAAATACAAATAGTTTACTTAAATCCAGACCAGACACCGTGAGTAATTTTGTGTGCAATAAAGTATCGAAGTATTAATACAAGCACATTATGCAGTTTGAAGCTCTTTCTGAAGAAAAGTAAAAAGTACAATAGGGGTAACAGGAACTGGTAAAATATAACTCCCTTACTATGGTTATTTTTGGAGTTTTTTCACCTTATCTTGCGTAATTATTAGGTGATACTGTAAGCACCTCATCCCACGAGTATATTAATCTTGGCCTGCCGTTGCAGTTAGCTAGTTATGCTCACGTTGTGTTACTAAACTAGGACAAGAAAGAGGGAATACATTACGAGACACAATAAAACCATCTTCTACGAGAGCTATTGAGCTATCACATTTCTGCTACATGGTTTCTACATTATCTAAGAGGAATGACAGCCTAAGATATAAGAGGAAGAAGCTCTTGCAGTCTTACACAAGTACAGTTACATTTATTGATGTAAAATGTTCCAGTTCACTGAATGTGTAGAGTTAAACGGGCAATTTAGACAGTGCGATGGTTCTGATGATAGTCAAATAAATGACGTGTGAGTGAGTGATTGAGTATGGCAGCACAGAGACAACAAGTAAACGAACAATCGGCTTATGTGGCCGCTTTGGGAACCGTTTCGACTTGAAAATAGTTTTCATATGCCTTCTTTCGTGACGTTTTGAAAATGACGCACTATCGTTATATTCTATTCACCTTTAATCTACACAGCAAGATCTGGCACAAACCAAATAATGTAGTATTTAAAAAAATACACGTTTAGTTGCTCTTTCGAACAATAGTGAGGTGTCAATTCTTCCATTAGAATTATACGACTGCAATAAAAATAACCATTAATCATTTGAATTCTTTTGATTTGGACAGGTGGAATAGATTCTCGGTTATCCCAAGATTCCCAACTACCTCGACACATCCAATTATTCCACATACATTATGGGAGTGCTGCAAGAAGCTCAGTCAAATTCAAACACAGTCCGGCGTGGAGTTGAATTCGCTGCATTCTACAAGAGATTCATATTTGTTGGAGTGTGTTTAGTGGTTTACGCTACTTGGGCTCTTTGGCTCAGTGCACCTGTTCGAATAGTTACAAGTCCCTCAACGTCTCTTCCAGTGGCTATAAGCGTCCAAAGTCCTTCCAGTTCGGACCTGAAGAGTCGACTGGAAGGCTCAGAAAAAGTATGGCAGCGGTATAAAGCCAAAAGACAAGCCATTGTACATGGTCACCCTGATCTGGTATGTCTGCTCTCCCAGTTCTCATTCTAGACTAGAATTTCTAGAATCTAGAATTCCCTTCGTAATCTCATGTCATAACTCTAAAAGCAGAACACAGAACTATATAATAAGAATTCCCAACCAATCTGCAGGTGAACCCATGGCCTTCTGGAGTTGTGATGTACTACTGGGACTACTTCCTTCCAACATTTATATGTCCCCACCTCATCGAAAGAATTGGAGGGCTTGGAGACGGAGGCAAATGGGTTTGCGGTTTGGAACTGTATGAAGAAGATCCAACGCTCCAAGAAGCCTTTCCAGTCGCAGGTAGCCCCAGTCCTAAGAAATCTTGTGTAATTTACTCACTGGGAGTTGCACATGAGTACAGTTTCGAGGAAGAAATTCTACGGAGAATTAAAGGATGTCAAGTGTATGGTTATGATGCATCTGTGAGCTCTATGGGAGAAGATTTACCTACAGAACTTGAATCCCGAATTCACTTCCACAAGGAGTTTGTAGGGGTAAATAACTCCGGATCAACTGCCACACTTAAAGCGATGATGGAGCGGAATGGTCATCAGTGGATTGACATACTGAAGATGGACGTGGAAGGTGCGGAGTTCTCAGTTCTTGATCAAATCATGGATGACTTTGAGATCCTGCCTTTCAACCAGCTGCAAATAGAAGTTCATGGAGATGCAGATGGGAAGAATTTCAAGAATTTCTACAAGACTTGGGAACGGATGGAGAGTAAAGGAATAAGAGCTTTTAAAAATGAAATGAACCATTGGCCAAGTGTGAGGAAACAGATGAAACCGATTTATGCTGAATATGCATTCATTAATACAAAAGGTTGTGAGTTCAATAGATTGATTTGCTAGCTGGAATAATGTACCAGCGTGTATAGTAAATATGTTACCTGTTTTCTTAATTGATTAATATCAATGTATGTTTAGGAATTAGAAAGAAAGTACTATATACTGATATTATAGATGTAAATGATAATTTGAAAAATATCAAATACAACGGAAGGATTTTCATAAAAATTAATCAATCTTGCACTAAATTGTCCAAATTGTCCTTGCCTTTTGGTCCGCTGGTACCATGAAAGAAGAACATTCAAGAAAAAATTAAAAAGTTTCATTCTATCGAATAATTAATATCTTTTAAGTTCCTCGTACATAACCTAATATCCTTCTATTAATTCAACTCAATATTTGTTTTGTTTGACGAATCTGCTATATATTGTACACTTTTTACCAATTATGTATTCTTTATTACATGCTATATATTGTACACATTTTACCTATTATGTATTCTTTACTACATGACTCCTACTTGTCAAAACGTAATGACTCATACTTGAGCAGTTTTGAATAAATAAATCTAATCTAATCTAAAGAATAACCTCAATTGATCATTCTTTTTATTGCATTAGATGCTTTTTTGTACCTGTGGGCTTGAGGACCTTTTGCTTGTTTATTATTATTACGTTGTCACTATCGTTTGTTTGCTTGGGCACGAGTGCAAAGTAATTATGATCTGGGTTAGTTATGACTAGCGTACAAGAGAATGTGTAATTAACAAAAATGTAGCTCATTGTATTCAGAATAGTATCATGAGATCAAATTGGCTAAAGCTAAACCAGATTTGTACCTCGTATATTCAATGAGGTTGTGAACAAAGAATGAATCTAATAAAAATAATTGATTCATTCATGGAAATCTGTAAGTGATTCATACTACGAATTCTTCATGTTTCTCGATTATTGTCGGGGATGAGTAATCTACGGACTATACGTGTAGCGTAGAGTAAAAGCAAGTTGTGCAAAGGTCTTTGATTTCCGGTTCAAATAAAACATTAGCGTGTCCAATTTTTTTCTTTAAATCTCTACACCACCAGAAGAGTTCGCCGTTTCGCAGTTACGATTTTCCAAGAAAACTCGCAACTGGCAGACTGCACTAAGTAAGCGAAGCGACAGTCGGTCTCATACAGATTACATTGTGACTAGTAAAGATTTATGCATACATACGAATCAATGAGACACAACATGAAGAATAATGCCACATCCACAAAATTGTAAACGTTGGTACTATTTCTAAGATTCAAGCTTGTACTATATTCTCTGTATGAAAGCATATTATCGGCTCAGACTCAGGTGAAAATAATAATCATAATAACGCTTAAATCCTCATGACGTCACAGTTTAATGGACTTGATACGAACTGCAAGAGGCTGAACATATAAATTGACGTGTCTCTACTTCTACCACATTCTTCTTCTGTTAAAGCTCGCTTACAAGTTTCAATATAGTAGCAATTTAAACTACACGATATAATAACACTAGTTCGGAACTTAGAAAGTCGAGCTCGATTTCAGGTGATAATCTCAGGTACGTCGCAGTTATATTATTTTACACTAATTATATAGTCAGCGCATGTTCTGTCCGATCTCTGTAAAAAACTAATTTTGAATCCCTTTCCAGACAATGCCAGGAGTACTAGGAATAGTTGTGTTCTCCACACTGTTAACAGCTACGGTAGTGACAGTATCGATAGCTGCCATGAATTCCAAGAGTTCCCAAGAAGATGCTACGGTTATCTCGATAGTCTCTCCTCATACCACACCGCAGCCATACGAAGAGAATGTAGGCAGAATTTCCAGGTACAGGACAGCCGTTCCGTTCTCTGTGGGCATACTTATATTTCCTACTCGACCATCAAGGAGACCTCAAGTGTAAAATTCAAATCTGTCAAGCTGCTAACACAGTGATCACTTTTATTTAAACCAACAACTTCTAACCTATATTTTGCAATATATTTGTTTAATACATAGGTTTAAACTTGTAACTTTTTATGTAACTTGACTACTTAAAGTGTGTGATTGCGTAATTGTAAAGTTGGACTTTCCGTGGACCCGTTTCCCAAATCATCTGCACATTTTTATTCATGGTTCATTTGTGGACGAAGATTCTTCAAAGTATGGAACGAGATAACCTTGCGTATCCTCAGTTGTCTCAACTGAAGGAGACTTCTCGGCATTCTGCAGATGTATTCTTGGTGATGGAGACATTGAAAGTGTTTTGGGACAGTTGTGATACACGTTCGTCATTTTAGTGTGGATTTTTGGAGAGATCTGTTTTTTAGTTTTGAGAAACTCGGGCTCAAAGTAGTCCTGAAAAACATGTTTACGAAAAATATTTATCACAGTATAGTACTCTGGATGGATTTTAAACTTTTATTAATATACCATTATGGCCGAGTCTGACATGAAAGATTCAAACACGCATTTAATAGTAAGGAACGAGGGTCGAGACGTAGGTTCGATGCTCCAGCAGTCCAGCATGAGATTATAACTACAGTACAAGCACGACTTCGTCAATAGTTAATAGTTAAGTTTAAAAGTTCAAAGGGGATCATGTAAACAGTCTACTTACATTTTTGTGGTGGCATAGGATGGTTTGTGCATTCTCATTCCATTGAGAAGTTGATCAAGGAATTCAGGAGACCAGTTCACACCAGGATAAGGTCTGTTAGCAAGCGTGAAAATTTCCCATATTGTGACTCCATACGCCCAAATATCGGAGAACACTGAGAATTTCATTTCCTGAAGTGCTTCAAAAGCCAAATGCTTCCAGGGAAGTGGATTCTGAAGTAATTGAAGTTTCGATAATTAGATTAGACATTAGAATTAGTGGAATAATCAGTAAGCTTTGTTATTAGAAATCGCATACCTCGTGATTCTTAACGTAAGTTGAATACTCAAGCAGCTGCCGAGAGAGCCCAAAGTCGCCTATTTTAGCGATCATTTCTCTCGACAGAAACACATTTCTTGCTGCCAAATCTCCATGTATAATCTGTTTCAGTTTCATGAATTTCAGTTTTGAAAATTGAAAGTTTTGAACCCTTTAGCTCTCCGTTACCTTCTTGCTTCCCAAGTAATCCATTCCATTCGCAATTTCTCGAGCCCATTTTACTAAATGATGAGTGCTTATCAAAGGCGCGACTGATTCCTCAGCACCGATCATGTTTTCATAAATTCGCTGCAAGCTGTTTGATAATAAATCAACGAACTTATATTTATATATCTAGTGCTAAATATTTATATATCTCACGGTGTACCTGGACTCTTCTAAAATCTTATCATCTTTAACCAGATTTATAAATGATTTCCTGTACTTTCGTAAAAAGGTTTCCAGACTGCCGTATGTACAGTATTCTACGGCTATGTATATTTCCTCTGGATTTTATAAAATGAATTAAAGATTTGTTTAATAAATTAACATAATTGTCTAAAGGTATTGGCTTTTGACTTACTTTTTCGAATATTTTGAGTGCAAGCTCCAACAAGGGCTACAATATTAGAGTGTTTTCCTATGTAAGCCATTATTTTCACTTCTGACAGAAGTGTCTTAAAATGCATCACTTCCATATTCGCCTTTACTGTCTTTACAGCAACTTCAATGGTACACAAGCTAGACCACTTCCGATTTAACTCATTCTTCACTCTTTTACCATCTTGGTTGTTTAATACTTGAATATGTCCCTTCAGAACTTGACCGAAGTTTCCACTGCCAAGGATAATTGATTGATCTACAATCAGCAGCAGAAAGATCTAACTCCAGATTAGTTTAAGGTATTGTACACAAGATATTACACTTACCTATGTGAATCATCTCTTTGGGAATTTCGTACTTTGTATTGTAAGGTAACGACTGAATAAGATCTGCAGTGTCTAAATAGTCATTTGCGTGGACTGCGTCAATATTTCCGTCTATAAATTCCTTAATTTCACTTTCAGTTAGGAGTCGAAGTTCCTTCCGTTGTTCTTTAATCTTCTTCCAACACAGAGTCATTGCAATAATACAGATTGAAATGGTCACAAAGATTGTCAGAAAGGATCCCAAAACCACTGTCCAGTAACGATCTTAACACAAAGGTCTAATTTTACTCTCATCCTACCTACACACACATGTTCTTGAGAACATGAGCTGTGACAAAGAGTTTCCTCTACTCAAATTTCGACTTACCTCTTACAACAATTGTCACAGTTTTGGTTGTCCGACCCATGAAATTTTCAATAGTGCAAATATAGTCCCCTTCGATAAGGTGTGTAGCATGAGGGAAAGTTAGTGTCTTCGCAGATTTTGAGATTGTTGTCTCTACATACAGCGATGAATTCTACGCAAGATTTTCAAAAATTGAAACAAAAATTTTTTAGTTCACAATACTGTTAACAGAGCCTAAAATATGGCGTTCTTACTATGACCGAAGGAATCTTCCAGTCTGCAGTTGGAACAGGGCGTCCATACCCTTCACAACTGACAGAAACGTTAACTTGTCCAACGTGAAATATCACCTTTTGATAAGTATCGCGATGGCTTAACACTTTACTTAACGAAGCATTGCTGAACGAGGGCTGTATTGGGTCTGCGTAGAATAGAAAATCGAAAATTAGACTCTAAAACTGTCACGTACAAAGACTGATTACAAAGTTGACACAAAAACGTACCCCGAAGTACCACAACTGGTGCAGATTGATTAACCCAGTCTGTTGTGTTCCAAATTGGTGCAAGACAGAAGATTCGTTTTAATGTGAAGTCATTTAAAATGAGCGTTGTATTGATAATATTCACATTATACGATGAGTCCCACACACCATCAGAAGCTGAAACATCCATTTTTAAGCTTCAACGCTTTAACTTTTCACAGACAAGAAATCTCCGAAATCTTATCGTACCATTTTGAAATTGGAATGTGTCATTCTCATACTGCAATGCAAATCTGTGTCCATATGAAAAGTAATACCGTGAGATCTCACAACGCACAGTGATACTCTCATTCCAATAAGTTTCTGGCGGAGGTGAGTGAAGGCGTAACATAATTTTAGGATTTGCATCTTCCCATCTAAAATCTGCATAATAGTGTTTACAGTTAAACTTAACCTCAAATAAAACCAAAAGAAACAGAGACGGAAGGTTAAGATTACTCTACTCTTACACAGCTCTGGTTTTTGAGTGTCAAACTGTGGGACTGAGTAAAAGTAGTGTACAGCCAGCAGCAAACCTTGAATAGCATCTTTGCAGGTAATAAAACCTGGTTGGAATGTCTGTCCTTTTAACCCAGCGCAGTAAAAGCAATGCTCTTCGTAATTGATACACTCTTGACTCTGAAACAACAGCATTACATGAACACCTTCCTACTTAACCTATTTGTAATGTGAGCACTGGACATGCAGCTACGTAATAGTTTTAGTTTCATATTTCATCCTCGACCCACCCCTCGATTGTGCTGCATGAAAATGCCACAATGAGCTGCAGAGTCGCAAGTATTGCTTTCACTTGTTTCCGTGATCTTCACTCCAGCGGAGGTTTTGCATTCCCACCGAGGATATGGGTCGTTTGAAGAGTACTCGTAACTCAATATCGCTGGACATTTTGCGGTAGAGTTGGTAATTCTAATTCTTCTCCCATAATCTAATAGGAGACAAGAGACCCATTGCATTTCTCCTATTCCAGTTTTAAAACTCACCTTCAGCCATTTAACTCACCTGAGCCATCAGGACCACCAGCACTTTCATTCTGATGCAGTTGAGTAACATTAGAAGCGTAAAGAACCTCATCTGACATTCTCACCGAGACTGTGCCTTTCCTTTTATCAATTGTGGTGACAGCATTAGCCTGAAGACATGGATTAGCTACTGCCATGCAAGAATACGTAGATCCTGAACATATCCTCCCCTTGAAACTGATTCCCAGAGATGATTGATACGTCCAAGCCTCGTCATTCATGAATTCATCGAGACTTCCGAACATCTCTCTCACTCTATCATTCCACAAGGTAGTAGATTCCGTTTCATATCCATCCGAATCCTGGAAATGGCCACCGCGTCATCATTTTTTTAAACAACAAACTCATCAAGCTTAGTATTGGCAAGTAAGTTGTTGTGTGCATTTTATTGTGAGCCGTATATAAACTCACCACACCTCCCATCATGCAACACATCAATTACCAGCAAAACAGAAATGTACACATGAATGTGCCATTTTACTTTATATCGACTTTATCGTTATGATGAGACACACAACTTCGAACTGCAAAAACTCAACGTAGCCATATGGGACAGAATTTAATTACGCTCAATTAGACGGATTAAAACTAATTCGCTTGATGAGTCTGACTATCTCTTGATGAATGGAAAGAGTTAGCGTGTAAATTACCAATGTGGCTTTTCTGCTTGTATTGCCTTATGTTATTGTGTAAGCTGTATCTCGATCTCGTACTGTGCAGGATGCTTTGCAGTGTTAAAAAACATACAGTACAATTCTGTGCATGAGCTATTATGGCAGTCAACCCAGAAATATCTAAACTTCACAACCCACGCATAAGAGTTAATTAATTATGTAAGTGCTTTTACTATTAATTTAGTTAGGCTTGCTTTTACGTGAAAAGTGAATATGGGGTAGCGTGAGATAGAATGTGTTTGGAAACTTCAAAACACATTCCTTGCATAAATTTAATTGTGGGTGAATTAGTCGAAGCTGAACTACAAGAATGTAACTTACAAATACCGGTTGTGGTAATGTCCAACCCAGCTAAGTACCAATTTCATTAGTGAATTACGTGAATAATATAATATAGACGGATGAATTATCACTAACTATCTAATTTCCTTACCTCTCCATAAATCTCTACCCACTGAATGGGATATGGGGCTTCACAGAAGAAGGCCACTTTCACGTCTTCATTGGGGAGAACGGTGAATGTCTCATTTGCAAACAGCGTCTTATTCCGTCGTTCCTTTCCAGGTGAGTTTCGAACAGTCACAGTAAAATTAACTGTTGGAGCATTTCCCTCATCTGCTTCTCCTGGGGAGGACCCTCCAGGGTCACACCACTTAACCATGGAATAGCAGTCACCTTCTCCAGCAAACATCCCCAGAATTGCCGAGAAGACTACAGCCACCACAACGACAACACTATGCATTCTGGAAGATGCTTTCCCCGAGACTTTCTCTGTAAAAGTGAGTTTCCCATGCACAACTCCATCCTTATTTATACACAGGAATGAAATGATAACGCAATTGTGGTGTGTCATAATGTGTCCCTATATTTCAGCACCGGCTTTTCATCTCACATGGACCGGGTGGAGGACTCACTGTGTTACACTCATGCACAGAAAGAAATACTGAAAATGCTACTGATCCTAAAAGTGAATGAATGTTAGTAGTGATTATGTCGGGATGCTAATCATAAATAATTAAACATTATAACATTTTTACATCATCAGTTAAATGTCTTCCAGTTTCCAGCTATCACTGCTCGATGTCATTATGGCCAGCAAGATTCACTGTTGTTGAGTGAAGGTGGAAGTGACTCGAGTTTTTCGTTTGAGCCTTCGCCCTCCAGCAGCAGCAGAAGTTGTGTTGCCTTGATGACAGACCTCTTGAGTCGCTGGCTCGGAGTGTCTTCCTCTGAGGAAGAAACACGACAGTCAGATTTCACAACAAACACTCCAGCAGAGGCAGACTTCCAGACTTTGCAGACTAGAATTTTCATTGTCATTGCTAGAATTCATTCACGAGGCTAAATAACATTCTAATATCCAGACCACCAGAAATCTTCCTGTCCACTAGTATTTCAAAAATCCAATAAATACAACATTCAATGGACGCGTTCAGTAAAAAGTAAGGCTCTCGCATAGAGTTCTGCTATGTGTATGTTAGTTATTTAAATGTAATGATTGTGACTTCCAGCTGGGTGACGGTTTCCGAAACCGGGCTTGCAGCTCTCAGCATGAGTGACGCTTCATCCAGTTCATGCGAATCATCAAAATCGTCGAACTTATCTACAGTGTCCTCATCGGGGGATTCAGAGAAGACCCTTCGGAAGACGATGTAAGTATTAGTCATTTCATTTTGTTGAGCTTGGACAAAAATATGGAGGAAAGAGACACTGACAATGAATTTGTTGTTGATTCGTTATCTTTTTCAGGATGGACATACCAAGAAAGAAAAAATCAAAAAGGCCAACCAAAGAGCACTGGACAGACGGGAATTTGGATATTTTCGTGGAGACTTTCCATCAAAAGGATAAGCCTCAGGGATGCAAAGAGTAAGTGGAGAAGCTAAATAATACTTCCACCATACGCGCTAATAATGTAGTGATGTTTTTTATTATTTGAAAATGCCACTGATAACTTTATTATGCTTTTTTAATGTATTTAGGGCGCAACTGAGGTCCAAGCACGGAGTTTATTCTTGCTACAGGAATTGTGGAATGTACTTTAAAAGCAAAAAGGAGGAGGCTGCACATTATGAAGTCGGGCTGAGCTGCCGAAATTACATCTACAATCGGAAGGGTAACTTAGTTAACTTTTAGATTTAGATATTGAAATGCTGTGAAGGTATGTACAATGTTATTTCCCAAAACTTGCAGACCTGGAACTAACAACTAAGCCTACTCCTCCACTGGAGGATGTCATACGACAAACGCCGATATCCATGGACATAGCAAAGATCTTCAAATTGTATGCGGCGAAGTAAGTATTTTAAAGAATCAGAAGCTTAAACATTCATTACATATTGTTTGGTTTTCTGGAAACTTTTAGGGGTATCGATCTCCCTTACACCTGTTAATCTTTCAATATGTAGAAAAATTTAAAAACTGGAAAATCTTATAAAGTTACGACAATTCACACAAAATTGTAGCCATCTATCACGTATAGAGTTACTTTGTAATAAACTGTTCAGTTGCTTGCATTAAATGTTAATATTAGTTGGTTTAGTTGTTGTTACTGTTAATATATTAATTCTGATAATAAAATTTACATTGTTTCTGTCTTAACGTCTTGTGGGTGGGAGGTAATATTCTTAGTTTGTAATGTATACTAACGACTTGTAAACATTTGTGAGTTGAGTAGTAACGGAATGAGCTAAGCTTTAATATTCTGTGTGAAAGAGGCAGATCTGCACAGGTAGGAATTCAGTTCTCCGTGTACAGGTACATAGGTGCTGTATTGTAAAGGGGAACGATGAAAGATAATAGCAAATAGCAAGACTACACTCATGAGACTAGTCCATCATTAGAAACAGAGCTAGAGATGGTTTCAAATGAGCTTCTCTTTGTTTGACAAGGAAAGATGAACAAAAACCACTACATTTGCACACTTATGATTATTCCTGTCTGTTATGGAACTCAAACAGCGATGCACTGCGAGAATCAAGGACAAGATGAGAGTCTTGCATCCGTCATTCATGTTAGCATCTCCTAACCTCACAGTGATAGTTAACCTGGGTTTTCCATCATTAGTATATTTACACCAGCAAGGTACACGAAGACCCAAGACTTTCGGGAGCAATTAAGCTCTCGACTACATCTTCCATAGCTCCCATTCGAACTTTACACGCAGGCTCTCGAATTATGTTCCTGTACATGACATTCCGTGCATTACAAGAAAATAATTTCTTCCTAGTTTTCGTACTAATCTTGTCGTATAGTGGAACAACTATAATAGCCGAGAGAGGATTGAGCTGTGAAAGTAGACACAACGAAATCAGGTCAGGAGTTTCCGAAGGAGACTTTCCTTCAGTCAGTGTAGTGAAGTCTGTGGATCCCGAAGATGCCACAAGTTGGAGTGAATCTCATCTAAATAAGGATTCGTTGCTGCTCACACCCAGCAATGGAAGTGGTCAAGTGGTCAGTCTTTCCCTGGTTTGCACTGCTTCATATCCAGTTCAATGGAGCTTTGCAAAGTATCAGGTTAGTATGGGAAAAATACATTAGAGATTTTGAGAACTTTGGTTTAGTCTGACAGACAGAAAATGACTAGAATGTTTGAAAAGTTTGAATTTGAATGGGAATCCTGTCCTCCTGTGTAGAAATGGATACCTTGGCTAGTTACATCTGGAAGGAATGAGACTCCATTAGAAACCCGAGATGTTTTTCAATCATGGCTTCGCTATCCATTAATGAGGAACATCACTCAGATTCGAAATGATGTGCCCACATGTCATAAAACTTCGGATGAGTGCGTTCAGACATCGGTGATGGTGAACAAAACAGCTTTATTAATTCGTCAAGGCTCAAGTAAGCACAATAAAAACACACGTGTTGCGAGAGCTACAGGCTATGGATCGCATACTCAGGTGTTAATTGGTTTCCGCAGATTTCACTCTCAATCCTGACGCACAGTTTGGCAAAAATGTGGGTTGTAAGTTGCGTATAGCTTATGATGAAGACAAGAAGATATTCTATTGCCATTCTTTGGAACCTAATGTCACTCTAACCATGTTTCCTGTTCCATGTTCGGATCCGACTGATTGTAGAAGTATTTTTATGGATTCTGAGGTATTTACTTTTGATATTTTCTAAATTATTTATGGTAATGGTAAAAAATTACTGTGAGAAATAACCTGTATGTTTTCACACTTCATGCACGCATGGATTCGTTTGTATCACTAGGAATCGTGTTCCAGTGACGAAGTGATACCTTACAGAGAGTGTAAAGGTTGCGTAAAGATGACATACTCTGCAGATGATCTCCCTGGTGCTGCTGTTTGTTTAGTGAGGGGGTTTTCTGATGATGAAGCAACACTAAATGCATCGGTGGCTATGCCTTTCTTTTACTCTCTAATGAGAAACAGTACATCCCAAATTCCCCAGAGATGTAAGTAAACATTTATGTCACGAAACTGTTAAAAAACTAATTCGGAGATTCTTACTTTACTTAATAGACTTGAATTGGGGAGATGTTAGAGGCTTGGAAATGATGGAACTAACGAAGATGAAGCGACTTGTTTACGCTGGAGAAACTATTAATATCAACTGCAATGCGAGTTACTATTACTTTGCTGCTGGGGTACAAATTGAAGTCCACAGATTTACCCCAGCAAATGAATTCAATGGAGGATACCCGGGTATCAGTGATGAAGAAAGTACGACGGATGATTCTACAAGGGGTTTGATTGACGGCATGGCCAATGTTATTGGTGAAGACGTATCTTCAATGGGAAGCTTGAAAGCACCGGAAGAAATAATTATCAGTCAGAAAAGCACGAGGAACGCAGCGGAAAGCAACTTCCCTTGGGTTCGTTCCGTCACCGCAGATATTGTTACAAGGAATCCTGGAAGTTACAGAATTCAATGCAGAGCTCCAGTTTGGAACTCAACAAAGTGGGTTTCGAAATTCACCACTGTGACAATACTCCGTAAGCTTAAATTTAATTCCTCAGATTATTTTTACCTTCTTAGGGCTTAGTTTACAAAATATAATTAACTACTTATTTAGCATCCTCTATGCCAAAATTCCTAAATGGGAATAAAACTCAAAAGGACTATTATAAACCTGAACTGAAGCTCGAATGTTCCACTATTGGCGTTCCCAAACCGGTTATAGAGTGGAATCAAGACGGCAGACCACTTCCCTTGTCAATCCGAATATCTCGATATGAAGAGGATGGCAATAGATCCTCATCAACACTAACTCTTCCTACTACACCGGATGGAGTTTACGGAAAGTTTACCTGTGTGGCTTATAATCCTGCTGGAACTATACAGAAAGTCTTCAGTGTAATACCCGTTGGTACGTCTGCTCATACTCGAAGACTTTACTTCTGACTATTCCAAGAAGCATCTATAAGCTTCTTTTGTTGTCAAATAGATCCCGATTCATCGACACTGGTTATCATACTGGCTATGGTTGGAGTTGTCGCGATGGTTCTGATTCCAATGGTGTTTTTCTTGGTGTGGAAAGTGAATCAACAGAAGCAGCAATTGAGAAACTTGACGGAAGAAGAAGTAGAAGAATTTATGATGGGGAAACCTGACCATATTCCCTTCCAATCTGACATGAGCACGTACGCTTACTATCTTCCATATGACAAGAGCTATGAAATTTCCAAGGAGGACTTAGAAATCGGTTCGAATTATTAACCTTGAATGTCCTTTTTAGTGAAGGTCAAGTTTTAATATAAAATTTATGTCTTGTCTTGCATTAGACTATGAAAGAATTCTAGGTCAAGGTGCTTATGGAATGGTTATTTATGGAAAGTATAACTCATCCAACGATTCAACAGGGAAGCTTGAGGTTGCCGTAAAAATGTCCAAACCATTGGATAACGGAATAGACATGTTCAAAGCGTTGTTGTCTGAACTTAAAATTATGACATATATTGGGAAGCACGATAACATCGTCAACTTGCTGGGAGCTTGCACACAAAACATCCAGAAGAGTTATTTCCAACATCAGTATGATTCAAAATAGTTATTTTAAGGCAATCTGTAATAATGCGTAAATGAATTTTAGGAGAAGTTTTCATTGCTTTGGAATTCTGTGACAATGGAAGTCTTCTTTCGTACTTGCGCATCAATCGTCACTCCTTCTTAAATGCTGCCTTTCAATTCGATTCCAATGACAAACCTCCAGTGCAGAGACAACCGTCGTTCATTTGGTTAGAACTCAGCTTTCAACGGTTTTATTTTGATGTACTGAAAATTGAAATACTTCATTTTCATTCAATTACAGTCAACCACAAGTTCAGTACGTAAAGATGGAAGACTTGTCTCAAATTGCACTTAATTTTCCAAGAGACTATGCGAATACTCATCGGTTAGTGACTATGGACTTGATGAGATGGGCACATGAAATTGCAGAAGGCATGAATTTTCTAGTCACTAAGAAGGTAACAATATAACGATTTTTATTTGTATTTAAATGCTTATTGGTTTGCTCATTTTTTCAGGTTATTCATGGAGACTTAGCAGCACGTAATGTTCTGCTGACAGCTAACAGGACAGCCAAAGTAGGCGACTTTGGTTTATCCAAAAGACTTATGCATTACAACAGTTACACTAGAACTGCAAGCGTGAGTTACCTACTATCTATATTGACCTGAACATTTACAAATTGTCAATTCCATTTAATCTTTTGAGCTTGCGTTTATTGTAGACTCCTTTACCCATCAAATGGCTTGCGATAGAATGTCTACAAGATTCCCAGTTCTCAGCTGAGTCAGATGTCTGGAGCTATGGAGTTACCTTGTGGGAAATATTCAGTCTTGGCGAAGTTCCTTACTCAGGATTCAATGGAACTGGTATAGAGTTCCTGAACAAATTAAGCAGGGGAATGAGGTTATCTGCACCCGTGTATTGCTCACCTGAAGTGTAAGTCATCCAATTGAATTAAAACGCGTTGGTATTGCTTGATTACTTTATGTTATTGATTAAATTCAATGAATCTACTGTAGATTTGATATCATGATGTCATGTTGGAGGAATAACAGAAAACAGCGACCAACTTTTGAGGTTTTATCAGGCTATTTTAAGAAAAACACAGAACACCTTTCTACAGATGTGGGCCATTCCTTACAAATTCCTTAACTTATTCGCATATGAATTATTATACAATTAATAAATGTTTCCACAGGAGTTGGCTCATCCCGTCGCAGCAAAGAGGCTCAGTAGAATGTCAAGTATCCTGAGTAATGTTAATACTGACTATCCCTCATTACTTGGCGGAGTTTAAGATAGATAAATAGAATAGACGAAAACAATCTCTTGTTTTTCGTTCCATTTAATAATCAACAACGAGGATAGTCAGAAAAAAGTAGTGAGATGATTTTTAGCACAATTAATGCCCTTTGCTTGTTTTTAAAAGAAGCTGATCACGTGTAGCAAAAAGGGAAAGTTATACTTTTATATTATGATTTTAATACTTTAATTTATGTTTTACAAGTGCCAGTGGCTGATGGTGCAATAGTTTTGGAGCATCACAGAGAAATAGAAATACACTGCAGTATGCAATTAATATTCGTGGAATCTGAGATTGTAAAAATATGATTTAGTAATTGAGTGCATCGTGAAGTTCTACGTGTAAATATTACCACAACTTGTCAAGTAATTGAAAATAGCTTTTTTGCACACGAAACTACGAAACACGGTTAAGAGATAACCTTGTACGACGAAGCATTTAACTTCCTACTACTGGACTGCTTGTGTGTTTTAGTTGATTTATTTGAACTGCCAAAAACAATGCAGAGTAGGTACGCAAATAACCGAAAGGAAGCTGTCGAGATAAGATAACACGATGTAGCAGAAAAATTAATGAGACCATTTAAATTGACTGGATGGAACCATCAGAAAACCTTCCCAGTATTAGTAAAGTCTCTACTAGATGCTCAAGTGAGGTTTATTAACCACCTGCACAACCATGCCTAATTGTCCCAAGTGTGATAAACCTGTGTACTTTGGTAAGCTGAATAAAATTCTTAAGTAAAGTTTGTACTTTTTGAGCTGTTTAGTGAATCTTCATGTTAATTCCAGCCGAGAAGAAAACATCTATGGGGAAAGATTGGCATGCAGCGTGTCTGAAGTGTGAGCGATGCAGCAAAACTTTAACTCCCGGAGGTCACGCCGTCCATGAAAACAAGGCTTATTGTCACAAACCTTGTTATGCTACTTTGTTTGGACCTAAAGGTACGAATGCACATACTAATTAATTAATTAATTTACACTATACAGATTCCAGAGCCACTCTTATTCCTTATTATAACCGTTTTATTTATTCCACAGGAGTCAACATTGGTGGGGACAGTTACTCATATGCGAAATAAGTTACGGATAATTAAGTACATATTATGACAAGCCATATCGAGTTTAAAAGTTATATTTTATCATAAATCGATGAAATTGATACAAACTGTTGTGGGTTGGATGGATTAAAATGAAGTAAAATCCCTAAAATCTTGTTTTAAATGGAATTATTGAAAGATCAGTCTGTCATCGTCCGCAGCTCCCTTATTTGACTGGAATAACTTAGGATCATTCCTTACATCGAGGTTCACTGGTTGATGGGGTTCATTTTGGGGAGAATTTCCACCTTCAGGTTCTTGGTTATCAAATCCTTGGCTTGGTTTTGCTGCAGGCTTTGCTGGGACGGGTTGGGGTGGCTGCTGAGGAACTGCAGGTGTTTCCGGTACATACGGTTGACTTGGGGGAGCGTTTTGAGGTTGAGATTGTTTTGAAGGGGGTTGCTGGTAGTTAGGAGATGGATTGTTGTATTGTGTATTCGAAGGTTGTGGCTGTTGTTGGGGCTGTGGTGAATAGGAATTGGGATAATTGGAAGGGCTTCCGTTAGGCTGCTGTGGTGAATAGGAATTGGGATAATTGGAAGGGCTTCCGTTAGGCTGCTGTGCTGGATTCCCGTAAGGATTGAAGAAAGCGTTCCAAGGATTCCAGTTGTTCCCAGAATATTGGTTACCTGGCTGGTTTTGAGGTGCTGTTTGTTGTTGGTAGTTAAACGGATTATTGGTCTGCTGGTAAGGCTGAGAAGCTCCTGGTTGTTGTTGCTGCTGCTGACCAGGTACTCCATTTCCAGTACCATATGGATTAAACAAATTCCCGAATGGAGATCCCTGAAACACATTATTTCCTGGTGCTCCAGGGAAATTGTTGCCTAATCCTCCGAACATGGAGTTAAATGGGTTGAAAGGCTGTTGGAATCCTCCTGAAAACAGAAATAAAAAGAATTCAACAACTAATACCACATCAGTGACGGACGACAAAGTCTTGAACTCGAATGATTTGAAAATACTTTACCATTTGCAGGTTGTTGATTCTGAGATGAACAACTCTTGAAAATTAAAATTAGCTGGAGAATTATGGGCACAATTCTGGAATTAAATCGGGGAGAATGCATCGCAACTGGACTGGGTTGAATTTTGAAAATATCTTTAGAATAGTCTTGAGTCTTGAGTACTCTCGAACGTTGAAATCCACAATGATTCTCAGATTTGGGTAGTTCGTTGTGAAATAATGTAAGTTGAGCCTTATAGCTTAAATTAGATTAGTCCAGACAATTCTTGTTGAGAAGTGAAGGGAATAGTAAGCAGTTAGCAGCGTATACATTTCTTTCTTGGGAATCCCTGGCCATGAACTTTCATTTTGAGGCTAAAATGAGGCTTCTAGGATCAATGAAACCTGCTCCGATAAGAAAAGGTCTGAAATAGACTTCTAGGAATTTACGACATCAGTGTGTCCCATTGTATTCTAGAAATCCAGAATGCAGTATTCAATCTCAATCATAACCCTGTACCATAACGGCTGTAAATAACTTCTGTAAATGCAAATACAGCGACTGTAAAGAGACTCCCAACTGTCCCTGCAGACTGCAGATACACTAGATTGATTGATTTGCTATTTCGAATCAAAACGGGAAATACAGAGCAGTTGTAATGGCTTTCGATATTTTAGTTTTATGGTATGTGCCATGGGAAGCGGAAGCCCATTACTAATCATTCTTTAATGTCTATGCAAAATGCAAATGGGCCTTTGATACTTGAAATGTCGACACAGATGACCTTTCTCTCTGAAGATATTTTATTGTTCTTCTGTCAGCTCAACATTTAAAATCTTTACAATTACGATTACAAACATCATTCAAGGTTTAAAATAACTTCTTAAAATGAATTAACATATTCTGATTTCGAATACCAAAAAAGTTGTCAAACACAACAGTAAAAATCAACACCATACTCGAATTCTAAAATGAGTTATTTATATGACATCAACATCGTTGAAGTAATCACCCTTCTCATCTTCGCTGTCGGATCTGGATTCCCCGGTGTCCTTAGCGTTGTTCTTTCTGATCGGTTTCTTCGCTTCCATCTTCGCTGCAGATGTGTTCTTCCCCGTCTCGTGCCACTTGATTTGCGTCCCTGCAGGAGGTTCCACTGGTCCACCTTCATTCACAATTGGATCTGCAGACTTCATCTTGTCATTTGAGGTTTTGCTGGTATCATGCCATTTAATATTCTTCTCCGGAGGAGGCTCCACAGGTCCTCCCTCCTCTTCTTCTCCCAACAAGGTCTCCTCCCATCTGACCAGTTTTCCCTGAGGAAGTTCCACAGGTCCTCCTTCATTCAGTTCACGGATTAATTCATCATCCTCTGCAGCAGCTGGAGCCTTTTCCATGCTTGTGTCATGCCAATGGACCGTTTTTCCTGGAGGAGGTTCCTCAGGTCCTCCCTCATTAACAACGACAGTCTCATGTTGTCCGGTTGCTTTAGCTTCATCTTTGCTCAGTTTGCTCGTGTCGTGCCACTGGACGGTTGTGCCTGGAGGAGGCTCCACAGGTCCTCCTTCATTGAGTTCATAGATTGATTCATCATCCTCTGCAGCAGTCGGAGCCTTTTCCATGCTTGTGTCGTGCCACTGGACGGTTGTGCCTACAGGTGGTTCCACAGGTCCTCCCACATTGACAACGACAGTCTCATGTTGTCCAGTTGTTTTAGCTGCTTCTTTGCTGGTGTCATGCCACTGGACGGTTGTGCCTGGAGGAGGCTCCACAGGTCCTCCCACATTGACTTCAGCTTCAAGCTGTCCAGTTGTTTTAGCTGCTTCTTTGCTGGTGTCATGCCACTGGATAGTTTTCCCTGGAGGAGGCTGCACAGGTCCTCCTTCATTGAGTTCATAGATTGATTTATCATCCCCTGCAGCAGCCGGAGCCTTTTCCATGCTTGTGTCGTGCCAATGGACCGTTTTGCCTGAAGGTGGTTCCACAGGTCCCCCCACGTTGACAACGACAGTATCAGCTTCTCCCGTTCCTTTAGTTTCTCCTTTGCTGGTGCCGTGCAACTGAATCGTTTTCCCTGGGAGAGTTTCCACAGGTCCTCCTTCTTGTGGATTGACAGGAACTGTTGACGGCAGAGGAATCTTTTGTTTATTTCCACCCTCCACTGGAACTGGAATGACAACTGGAGGAAGATTTGTCTGCAAGATTTGGGAGAGTGGTCCATGAAGGGAATCCCCAGAACTTTTGCAGCCAGGAGAATGCCAGGTGTACTCGTTAATGGTTTGCTTTAGGGTGAGTGGAGACACGTGTGGTCTGGAATCACTATGAACGGGATGAAGGTGAAACGTGTGCGTCTGAGTGTTAATCGGAGATCGGATGACTATAGCTGGAGGCTGAGGTTCAGGATTGCCGTGTTGGACGACACACCTGCAGCTAACACATCCACAAGGAAGCTGAGGGTATGCAGGAACGGCGAAAGGGAAGTTGAAGTAGTAAGGACTACTGGAAGCGACGGATGGGTAAGAAACGGAAGGAATGATGTAGTCCGAGTCGAAGTCGAAGTTCGGAGTCAATTCGGATCTTGGAGTTCCAACTTTGCCTGGATTGTGATCGGGAACGTCATCTTTCCTTTCTAAAAAGGTGTGGGAATCTCTCTCCTCGGATGGAAATGACCTTTCCCGATCTAAAAGAGGATCAATAAAACAAATTGTGATTGTAGGGTAAATCTAAAACGCTTGGTAGTCTAGATTCTCTAGATAGAAATGAAATACCTAAGTATTTTATCGATTCTTACCGAAGTGTCTGTGGTAGTGGGGATGATAAGGGTCGTTTTGATTTCTAAGAGGAAGTCTTGAAGTTTGCCAACGATCTCCAAAGTGTACGGGCGGTGGACGAGGTCTGCGTTTATGGTAGCCGAATCGGATTCCATGTCCACGAGGATCGGCTTCTGCAGAAACTAAGATATAAGCACAGGTTGTGACTAACAGGATTGCTAATGCTGTCAATTTCTGCAGACTGAGAGCCATGATTTCTGTAAAACTTTCTTAGATTTCCCCACTACTGCTTTCATAACAACTGAACTGACAACTGAAGTCTTTGGAAGTTCAGTCCTAAGTGATTGAAATATTTCTAGATGCAGTCGTTTTTAGAGGAGCTTTGATGCCTGAAGAAATCAGAGGGATCATAAGCCTGAGGGCTGTAAAGTAAAATAAACAATAGGAGAACTAAAAGTTCAGTAGACAACCCAAAAAGGTTATTTCTTCCTGAATTACTTGTGTCGTTTTTTAGTAGACAAAAGCTAGTCAAATTTATTTCTTGGACTCTTTCAACGAATATGAATAGGAGCAGCATACATTTTATTTTTTAGTACTCAAGTCTCCTGCCTCTAAACATTAAGACCTTTTCTACCCATTTTGACATTCTAAATTCCATCTTCTCAATGCCAGCCTGTTAAAACTGCTTGCAACGATTGTTTGTTCTGGGATTGAACTTTAAGCTACCACTTCTCATTTGCATTGACGTGCCTTCAATCGTAATTATATACTTCTGAGAAAAAAGTTTCTTTGATAGCAATTTATTGTCTCTAAATATATAAATTATTAACGTTTCGTTTGTGTTATATAGAAATCTACACTTATTTTCTATCGTCAAAATCATCATCGTCATCATCATCGTCGTCGTCATCCTTGTTCTTCTTCTTCTGCTTTGAGCTTTCCTTGGGATTGATGGGACTTTCTGTCTTGGCTGTGGAATTTTTTCCAGGTTGCGTTGTAGGTTTGGGAGTTGTCTTCCTTTTCACAGAGTCAGGAAGGTCGTCTGGGTCAGGAATTCCCATAATTCGATTATAGGTTTCTATCAAATCATCCGCAACTTCTTCTGGAGCGATTCCAAAAGCCCCGTGGAAGATTTGGTGGGGAGAACCTTGTAGAAGACCTTTGACGATTTTGTTAACTCCATGAACAACTCGAGGCATGTACCCATAAGGACCATCCACGTCTATGTTATCTTCCTCAGCCAACTGCTTTTCATTTCTTGACCCCGTAGTTCCATTTGCAGATGTTGAGTTGTCATCTACAACTACTTCTTCCACAAGAAGAATTGTTTCTTCAGGAATCGGAAGAACTGTGGCGACAGCGACAGAAGCCGTTAGGGCCTATGAAAAATTGTACAGATTAGATATTAATGTACAGAAAGAGGAATTCAGATTATAATTGGTAGCCTTACCACTAGAAAAGTTGGGATTATCATTTTGGTGGTGTGATAGTCGTCACTGCTTGTCCAAGTGACACAAAATAAATGACTTCACGCTTAAAAAGAAAGGGACAATAAATAAATAGAAAAAACGAACGGGTAGCTGTTGAATAATGCGTGAATTCGCATCATTTGTAATCAAAACACACCTTTCTCTTGGGGACTCCTTTATGCATATTATGAACATGAGGTTAGGTTTGGTTTGGTAACCTAATTTCCTGCTAAAACTGGCTAACATGGTTCTAATACATTAATTGCTTCGAGAAGACGGACTATCAGAGCTTCAGTGCATTACTAGGGTATTAGGATGGAAATTATGTGCGTGTATGAAAGGATTGTCAATTTTCAGAATAATCAATTATCTTCAAAATCTACACAAAAGATGTAAGTTGTAATTCATGAACCTTCTTTATTGATTTCAACATCTCCGACATGGAATTATAACTGATAATTGAGTTTAATGTGTGAGAAGTTAATCTTCATCCATAATCCACTTTTATGACCAGAGAAGTGGTTCTTTGTCTCGTTTAATCCTGAAGCGTGGATTAGTGAGTATGTCTGATTCAGGTTCGGAATCTTCATCCTCATCGTCAGGAGATGCAGTTGACGCTGTGACAGCTGCTGCTGCTGCGGTGGGGGCAGCAGTGACATTGACTTTGAGGGGGGCAGCAGTTGTAGGAACTGTTGTTCGTGGTGGAGGAAGACCCACAACTGTATTGTAGACTGAGTCGATAGCCAGGCTTACATTTTTAGGTGCGAAACTAGTTGATCCTAGGATTTAGTTAAGAAACTATTTAGTATTTTTGGTCTTCTATTCAATGAATGAAAACAGTATATCTTGTCACGTCAACTCACCGTGAAATATCTCGTTAAGATTTCCTGTAAGGATCCCATTGAAAATTTTGGTTATTCCAGGAATTATTGCAGGAATGAATGGAGTTGTGGCAGGAACTTCATCTTCATCTTCATCTTCTTGACGTGGAAGTCGATTGTCCTTTTCAACTGGAGCTGCTGGAGCTGAAGACACTTCCTTGAACTTCAAGACTAGCGTCTAAAAAGGAATTCAATCCATCATTAATAGTTAATTGAAAGATTCACATTTAATTTTGATGCGAAATAGAGAGTTAAAACACGATTACCGTTGTATCCCCTTCCTTATGAAATCCTTCTACTGTGTATAGCCTTTCCACGTCTTGTCCAGATGAAATGCACACCTACATTTGTATAAAATTAATCGCATAATTCACCATTATTTGTGACATTGCATGATGTCTTCATTTTGAATTACCAGGACAGAAGCTAAAGCGGAAACTAAAATACTTTTACGCAACATGACGAAAGATTTTCTTGGAATTCTAAATACTTAAGTTTGTACTAAAAGTCTTCTCCAGAAATCGAAATCGGGTGTAGGCCTGTCTTCCAGTCAATTAATTATGATTCAGAAAAACTGTACTATGCGGGTTACGTGTTCATGACTGTCCATAGACAATACACGAAAAATATGAAACTGGTATCTGGTCCATTGTAGGGAAATTTTGTGAAGATGAATGAACGATTAATGATGTCAATAAATATTCATTTCCATAATTAAGTTCTACTTCGTTTAATAACGCCCAAAAGACTCCAACGCTCACTGTTATAAATAGTTTTTGTGTGCTTTATCGAAAGTAGATCACTTTTCACCAAAATATGGTTACACGATCTGGAAATTTATGAAAAGATATCGAATAAAGCTCTCTGAAAGTACGGAGAATAAGTATTATATTTTATGTTATAAGAAATTACCTGGAAATTCCTTGATTTTCCGGAGTAGGACTGGAGGTTGCCTCCGTATTGAGTGAGTTTAAATCCAAAATACTTGACCCTATAAGTTCCCTTCTCAGCGTCAGCAGGAATGTACCATTTGACCTCTGCTCGTTTCAGTAGTGCATTCCACCAAAACCTTAAAATACAAATTGATCTGTTGAACCCTCATCCGTTCTTCAGTACTGGCGATCCTATGGGATTAATTTAGTTATTTTGTTTTACGTTGTATCTAAATCTGAATCAGTTCTGACAACGTCCCATGATCCCGTGCCTTTATTTTCCTTCTCGATAGTAAAGAAAGATCCGCCTCTTTGTGAAGAATGTCTGGGGCTAGCAGCACTAAAAACAGTCCTCATGAATGTGTTCGTATTCTCTTGCAATTCGTATTGAAGCCTTGGCTGGAGAACTACTGATCCAAACTCTGAATTTCCTGAAGGCGTGTCAGTTTTCTCTTCTATTTCTGTTCGTAGTAACTCCAAAAAGGAAGGAGGGGTGGGTCCATCTGGAATTTTGTCGGTTTCACCCTTTGCAGGAATAACTCATTGACATCGTATTCTTCTGGAGTTGCAATGTAGTTGATGTAGTTATTTGCCAATCCTGCAATAGCTACTTCACCTTGCGTAATATTGTAAATGGCATTGCGAAGGCGTCTTCCAGACATTGTTGTGTATTCTCCTGGGGATCCAACAATTGAGAAGTCTCCAATTTGAAGTATCTGAAGGGCTACTATGGACGGAGCCCATTGCCACGGCTCAGTCATTTCTCCAGCAGGAAGTGCCACCAATTTAGGACTGTTTCAAAGATATTCACTCAAATTAGAATACAATGATTTAAACTGACGCTAACTGCGAGTAAGTTTAATCTTATTTTACAGTTGACACTGAATCATTTCCTCTGTCGGTTCACGAATGAGATCTCTGATAGCATCCCAGATCAATTGCATCTCAGGGTCAAGTCCGACATAGCTGTAGCCCAAAGCAGCTTTACACAAACCTAGAGTCTCCATTTTCCCCGTTTTTGAATCTTTCACGTCCACCTGCATCATATAAAATTATACAAAAATCAGAATTTATAGCCACTATTAGCCACCGATCGCTTGTGGGCAGTTCATCCAACTTATAACTGCATGGGTACCTTGATCGTCTCAGTATCAATAAATTGATGCACGAATTGCACAGGTCCTGTAACTCTGGGGAGCGTAGGATCCATGAACAATTCGTTTGCTGCATTAAACTGTTTGGTTCCGATTTCCTTGACTTTGTTAATGGGTGTGGTCATGTTAATCCTTGACTCTTGATGTCTTGGGCTCACATCTCCTAAATTGCTTGAAGCAAATCCAGCTACGAATCTACTGTGAGGATCTCCCGGTCTCTTTCCAGGATTCATAGCATAGTCAAAAAGTTCTGAAGCGTATCCCTTGCTATCTGAAGTCACGAGGGGGTTGTCCCAATTATTGAAGGAAATCGGATGCACAGGCCACCACGTAAAAGCTCCCAACGGTTCACCAGAAGTACTTTCCAGTTTCAACAGCAACAAATCCTTGTCCACGGAATCCGAGTAAGCGTTCCTCTCTTCTTCAGGATTCGCAAGATAAGCGGTTTCCTGTCTATTACCGTTTGCATTTTGAATTGCCTTTTTCCCATAGTAAATTCGACCTTCCACAGCATTATCATTTGCCCGGACTACACTCTCTACAACTCCATCGACGGCAGCCCAAAAACTGATGGGATTAAAGCCATAGCTTTCAATTATGAGATATGCAAAGTACGTCATAAAGCCTGAGGTGCCTGAGTGCGTGTGGGTGGCACTTATCATCAAATTCTTTTCGGTGTATCGATTGTCTGGGTAGATTTGTTGGAGTTTTTTAATAGCCTGGGGCAAGTTAAGAATTAATGTTAATTAGTCAATGCTAAGGCTTTATCTATTTATCTATTAATAGAGCTTCTTTTTAAGATGTTCAATACCTCTGCTTTAATTGAGTGGTCCATCATCCCAAGGTCACATGTTACAAAAGCCACTCGATCTCCAGTGGTTAAAGATTCAACAATAAATGTCCTTGCATACTGACGTGTGTAAATTCCTGCTGCTTGAGTCAAGGGATTCACGTAACCATTCTACAAAGATGAAGTCATTCCTTTGAAAATACTTCAATCTTCTTGAATCTTTACAAAATGGTTTAAATACCAAAACTACTCCAGCAGGAGGGCCAGTGATGTCTCCGATTCCCGTACCAATTTTGTAAATTCCATCTTCATCTGATGCTGTGGCCAGTGACACGGATGTAGCTACAAAGAAGAGAACCAACGCCTTGAGCAAATGCAGTGGTGACATCCTGACCTGCTTGTAAAGTTCAGGTTTTGAAACTGAGACTGAGAACACAGTGGTTAGCAATTATGTTAAAACACAAACATGGCACTTAAGATGTTAATTTCTGCTCATAGATTACTGTTCAATATTCACACCCATTCAATTGAAATTGATAAGCGCCTTATCTTTCAATAAATTCAACGCAGGCCCCCAAATTCGAGAAAAATTATTAACCAATCAATGGTGTCAATAGACAAGTAATCAATAATCGGGTATCGGGTGTGTCAAAGTGAAATAACCTTCATGACCACTTTTGACTGCGCTTTTCAATGAATGGACAACATAATTGAATTGTTTTAGATAACAGAGTTAAGAGACGCACCTTCCAACATGTTCTTTGACAAAGTTTATTTTAGCACAACTAAGTTGAAAACAAAATCACAGATAGGTTAAGTTAAATAATTACGTTTGTACAAGTAAATGTATAACAATATTATGTGTAGATTTGGTACTGCACAAACTGCTATGTGCTATAAGAAAATGTCATGTTTTAAGCTTTTAGTCATTGTAGATCAAGTCGACAAAGAAATGCGGGTAGATAGGAAGAAAGTCTATTTCCAAAGCCATGCATCTGTCGTACAGCCATCCAGTTAGAATGACAACTTCATTCCAGAAGAAGAGGCCTAGAATGAAACATCCACTGTCGTAGTCGTAGACTTTAGGGTCAAGGTTAACCCAGAGTATGAGACCGACAAGGCCGACTGTCTGTGGAATGGTCATGAGGAGACCAATACATTGATCGCCGAGATTTCCAGCCATCCGATTGACAATGGGACTCATTGTAACGGCGACAGGAACTTCTAACGATAAGAAAACGCTTGCTACAGCTACTGCAGTTGCAAGTGTTTGCTGATTTGGTAATACTATGCGGAAGGTCAGGATGGCTATTGTGTAGGTGACAAACCAAAGACCTGCAAAAATATAAAGGAATTTTAGTAAGTAATGTAAGTATGCTGCGTTTACGGTGAAAAAATGAAACTTTAACAAACATTTGTGAGCCCAAATGACAAGAAATCGAATAGGTTTCTGCCAAGTTCCACCAAACCGTTCGGGTCGGTTTTGAAGATCGTATCGAAATCTTGCGAATGCTACTGCAAAGGAAAGAACTAAAATTCCTCCGAGCATGACGTATCCTGCAACAATTTCACAGTTCAGCAATCAATATGTTTTTAATAGCACTCTAGCTTCCACTTTCAACTTCTCCAGTTTTAAGCTTACCTTTAAGCGAAGGCAGAGACTGAGGATCTTCGCCTATCATTAAGGATGACAAAACACACTGAGGAAGGGCTAAGGCAAGACTCTCGACCAGAAACAGATATCTCGTGTTCTTCCACGGCCTCTCGTAAGTTCTACTTCGAGCTTCTCTTACGGCAAACAAACAATTGCACAGCGACCTGTCCCAATTTTCAGGATTAATTACAATTAATATTAGCTGATAGGTACAAAGGTTCCACATGAAATTGCAGCAAACCAAATCTTACAAGATGACTGGAGGGAGTCCGGGGATCGCAGTCAGGAGAAAGACAGTTTTGCAAGTTTTCCAAACTTTCAGTTTAGGAGACGAACTAGGATGAGAAGTACAATTTACTTATTTTTCAAAGTATTAAAACATGCCATTAAGTCATCCTCACTTACGAAGCGCTGAAGTAAGCTATATGAACTGCAAGAGCAGAGACCGCGATGAGTATGAGTGACACCAGACTGGCCGTATGTTTCCCATCGATGAAGTGCCAATATGCCATTCCTAAGCTCCACAGCGGAAGTGCAGCTGAAAAGAACAACGCGAGTAAGGCGAACGCAACAGGTTCATCTTCTGGGATCAGCTCGTCGGTTAAATGATGCTTATCGTCCTCTCCATTCATACTAATCGTAAGACTGTTTGTTTGCGACGAAGAAGATGCGAATTCCAATGCAGTGTAGTCTGCAGACTTTTTCCTTTGCGGAGACTTCTGCTTGTCTTTCTCTGAACGTCCATGGTACCTTTTTTTCTTTGGCAATGAAAGTCTCACAGCTTCTGACTCTTCCAATGACTCTGTTTAGTACAAGAGGAAGAAAGTTAATGGAATGTCTTTTGTTAATTATCTTTATACTCACATTATGCATCATTATCCTCTTACCTTTCGGTGATGTAAATGTAGCTTCTAATGGTGATTTGTCTTTACCCGTCGAATTAGCAGATGTCTGGAAGGCATCTGAGGATTCATTTAATTAACATGCATGTTTAAAAAATTATGTCCTTAATTGCCTTCGTTTCGACCACGAACTATCCTTGATGTGAACTATGGACTCACCAGCTTCTGATTTTGCACTGTTACTGTTTGTTGGTGTAGATCTCAAATTCAGATCCAGTTCTTCTTGTTCCTTCGGCTCTGTCCACATTATTCCAGCCTAAAACAAATTAACTCGTATAATTATTACCTCTTGAAGTCTATATACCAGTCTATATATTGAACATAATATATAGTGCTTGACAGCTTTATTTAATATTTCTTACGTTGTCTGAACAAGGAGACAGAGCGATCAATTTGGTTTTCTGCAAAGAAACAAACACAAACCGATCATGTCTGAGTGCCGAAAGAATACTGCGAGTTGTATAATAAGACACGAACGATTAATCCACATGAATTCAATGCACAAGTCAATTACAACAACTGTAGGCTGGAATGTGTGAAACGAAGAAGTGTCAGATTTAATAGGCCTTTCTTGCTGAGCCGTATCAGGAGCAACTGGCTCTTTATCTGTGGATTCCATCTCTCTGTTCCAAACAAAAGATGCTCTCGTGGTATTTAATGTCCTACGCTCTACAGCTCTTCTTTCTTTGCGTTGAGCAAGTTCTTAGGCTACTACCACGAACATATGTAAATATTATAAGTGTTATACGACCAAAAAAGTGTAAGAAAAGAATTTCCTACTAAAACGAATAAGATATTTGTGAGTAAATCTACTAAGGTGAGATTTAAAGATGTGTTAAATTCACACACCTGAGCAAATCTACAGTGAAACAAGTGGCCTTTCCGTTTTGATAGGTCGCCAATATTGTATTAAACGCGGTGGCTGGAAAAATGATGAGATAAGGAAGCATTGGCGAGGATGAATGATAATACAGGAACTCACCTAACAGATTCAGCACAATAATAATAATTGTTCTCTCTTATCGAGCCACGCAAAACATTAACTATGAAAACACTGTTATTCTCTGTTGTCTGTTTCATTCACGACATCTCACACATACACACCCGGCATACCGAATACATAAACCCTGTAAAGTAAAAATCGATGCTTTGTTCGAAGGCTACTTTACTTGTGATAGTGGCAAAGTTAATGATCGAAATCAGATTGCTAATAATATGGCATGGACATATTTGACACACATGGCTTTCCTGACAATGATCTCCCCCTGGAGTTGAAACACAATTAAATAAATTGCAAGTTTAACTGAAGTAAATGTGATCTTTCTGACCAATTTAATTTAATACCATACCCTTTAGCAAATGCGATGCATTTATCATTCTCCAACTTTACAGGAGGTACATATAATATGTCTTGTAGCTTCGCTGGAGTTAAAATAGTCAAATACAAAAGGATAATGGATAGTTTGAGCGTGAGGTACAAGATATTGTGTCTGGGTTCTCCAGTTTTAATTTTGTTGGCCAGACTGATCAATGACTGTGTAGAATAGAATCATCATAAACTAATCAGTCCTGTTCACTCCTTGGGAGTAGCCTCACATGTGCACTGCAACACTGCAAGCAAGTTAAAATTGCAACTTGCCTGATGTGTACACAAAAGTTGAAGCCCAATATGTATGTGTTAGTACATCATTCTACGCTTTTGCGTATTGATTGGATTATTCATGCATGGTTGTACTTCTGACGGTAGTCGATTAAAATTATGCAGGTAAAAATGCCCAGAGCAAATGTGAATTTCTCCTAATATCCTCTTAAAAATGAGACTTGAAAGGATGTCCTATGTGAGGCATCTTTGTTGCAACACCTTCGCCGTTAACAATCCGCCGGAAAATGAGAAACCACACTTTGTTTGCTTGACGCACTTTATAAAACTAGTTTAGCTGCATAATGACGCACCTCTAAAATGATTGTTATTTTAATTCAATAGCACGTTTGACGACTCTGTTTTGACTTTTCGTCTCTTCCTGTTGGTTCAGTTAGTGCGTAAAAACACAAGGTTCTGATTGAAATGTATAATAAAATATAGGTGCAAAGTTAAGTCCAGCCATTAGTTGTATGTAGGTCATGACATGAGAGAGATGTGTATGATGACGTCTTTTAAGTGTTCAAAAAAAGCATGATTGATATTCAGCCTTGATCTAAAGTAAATAGGTAAAATTGTATACGAAGTTTTGTAAAATTCAGGCTACTCTCCGTTAGGCATTAAATGCATAACATGTATCATTTACAAAGGAAACAAGTCATATTGTCTGCCTTAAAGTGTCTGACTGAATTCCACCTTTCCACTTAAATAAATCTTAATTAAGAATACTTATGGGATGTGTATACAACCTCTGCGTGTGAAGTTATTAATGCAAAAAAGAAGGAACAGAATTGTTTGCAGCTTCTCTTTACTTCTTCCTGTCACTTTTGGCACTTTTAAGTGCGTACTCAAATGATTCAAATGATTTTAAGTGCAACGATTTTTGATAAACCAGATAACGGCTGCCTGACTTTAGTGCAAGTCTTTTTCTCTGCGATAAAATCTAGAATAATAATTGTCAACTCGCAACTGCAACTGGTGGTTAAATTCACTTAAAGGTTATTAAAGCTGAAAGGTCAGCAATTTGCATGGCTTTTAACAATTTAAGACCAGATCAAGTTCGTATTGAACAATTTACTTAATCTCTTAGAGTTGTAGTTCAAGAGTAGCTGGAAAGGTTGAGAGTTTGAGAGACATTGAGAGTTAAAAAACTTCAAAACTAAAATATGTCTGCAAAAAGAGACTTCGATAATCGATGAAAATTTAAATTAACGGTCTGGTTTACAAGGACAAACAAATAAATTCCAGATAATATTTTCAAGTTAAAGACAGCAAGCAGGATCGGCACGAACGAATGACGTGAGTAAAGCCATCGTCAAGTGTTTCATCACTAATTGTGATTACATGACTATATATCGTCCTATATTGAAACTAATGGGACAACTTTTAAAACCTGTTTAGCATTGCTAAATCGTGTTGAAAAGAGGCTAACAGACTTAAGGCAATTTTATTTTGCCCAGAATACTGTTATTCGCTGGAGTACAACCTCAACTCGTGAATCGCTAACCTTAAACCTTACTTTAGTCAGGGTGTACTGCCAAGGGGAATCATTTTGTTCGGGCGATGAGTCGATGAGTGCAAGTGAAGAAAAAAGGGTTCAAGTTCAAACGAGATGATTACAAAATAATTTTCTTTCAATTTTTTCTGCTCTCTTAATTCATTTTGCCTAGATTTCTTCATTCAATAAGGATCATTTCTTTTGTCCATGTTTAGATATTGCAGAAAACAGATGGATGAAGACGGGCAGGATCACGGTCAGAGAAGATTAGTTTGAATCATAGATTTATGGTTTGAATTGAGTAAGGTGAATGATAATATTGTCTAACAGCCTTAATTGTGTCTGGTGAATTAATGAGTTGTTTCCTAGATCCTACATCAACTATATTTCCAATGAGTCTTTGTAAACAGATCTTACCAGCATATTGATAGCTAAAAAAACTACTACGTAAGACGCGATTTATTTTAATGATGGAAGCTTGAGAGAAATATGAAAGAAAAGAAGCTTGGAAACTTCATTTCGGTCAATGTCCAGTTTAACTTTACACATGTTACACAATAGTTTAACAATGTCGAGGAACATTATGAGAAGGCTTAAGCTGTGTTTCATTTTTTGATTCTTGATGAATCACAAAAAGAAACCTTGTAAATAACTGGATATTTCCTATGTTACATTTCAGTGTAGAAAATCTCATCTCAAGAAAATTGGTTCTTCTATTGTAAAAACACTTTCAATCGCGTTGAACACGTATCATTCTGGTTTGTAATGTTTTACCTGAGGTTATTGAAGAAAACGAGCAATAACTTTTGACGCAAATTTGCGTCAAAAAAAGTTAAAGTTTAACAAAAAGTTACAGATTTCATTACAAAAACATAACTTCGATTTAAATTACTTCCCAACCTCTAGTGAATGAAACTATTTAAAAGCAACATAATCCAATTACAGGCTAGCTTTGCAGTTTACAGGATTGTTAGGAGCTGGAATACATAAATAGAAAATGCGCTTTAAAAGATAAAGTATATCGTCTTCGTCTTGTTGATTGCTGTTGTTATGTTGTATAAACTGTACTTATTGTGCTTCATGCACGAATGAGTCATGCAGAATTTAAGATTTCTACCCCTTTCCCATGATATGTAAACATGAAAACCGCAGTGCTTAAAATTTAGTATCATAAACAGCTTTAGATTCTGTTCTCTAAGCATATTATACTTGAGGGATGAATAAGATCGTGCTTACTACTAAAAGTTCGAAACAGAATGATTATCCAATAGAACTAATAACTAAGGAGAGCATGAGCGTTTAGTACTTGCCAATAAACTGTATGTGAAGTATGAGTCATCTGCATTCGATTATCGTATTGAAATTGTAAACATTGTACATTCTCACACAAGCGTGTAGTGTCGTGAGAAAAATAAATAAAATTCTGGTAATATCGGATAAGTTTGGACTAGTTTGGGTCTGGAGCTGCAAAAAAGTGACTCAACCATTAGAGACAATTTAGTTCAGAATGTAAAACGAATAAAAAGACTTCATAACTTCCTATAATAATCATTATCATGCATATAGTGTGGGACTGCGAGAGTATATAATTGATCACAGAATTTAGAGTAAACAAGCTCATAAAAATCGTATTATTAATCTAGTGGTGCACACACACTGTGCACGCAGACAGTTTTTAAAAACAATTATAAGTATAAATAATGCCTTGAATTACCTGTTTTAGTTCCTCTCTTCGCTACCACCACACAACATTAGCTAATATGTCTGCTGTTAATTTCCTGAGTTCTCAGTACAAAAACTTCTTAAATGTGCTTTCTGAGGATCTCATGTACATGAGGACAGTCCAGGAACAATATATTTATTTTAATAGTTCAAACAGGTTCATGTACTGAAAAAGAATGAGCAAAAACCCCCGCTTTCATATGTCCTACAAAAGCAAAACTGACTTCTATATGTTCTTCTGCTGCCAAACATAAACCCGAATTAAACCGAGTTGGCAATCTACCCGGGTTGTATGTCAACACATACAAAAATACACATTTCCCAAATTCTGTCTACAGTCATTCCTTCATTCTACCATGAAGGTAGATATGTAAGGTCCTTCGTCAGACGTACATAGTTGGCATTATTCTACAGAGGTAAATAAATATTTATGTCATCCTGTCCTTGTTCAAGAATTTAACATATATGCAGTCAATACTGTAATAACGATGGAAGATTTCTCCGTTTTAAATTTACCCGTGATTGCTAGACCTGTGTATAATACCCGACTTCGAATGAGAGAAGTTATTATATAGCACTAAAATGACAAGGAGGGGAAGACGAATAGTAAACAGCAGAGCACGCTAATTAGACTCAGAGTCTCATATTAACCTATTTGGACACACTTTTACTTCTATTGTATTTATTAAATTGTCAGTTAGTGTTGCTTCATTATTTATGATAGTTGCAGAAGGCGAACTTGCAGAACAATGGAAAGACATACTATGAGCATGTCTAATTAGCTTTTTAGTTGTTAAATGGCACTCACACCAATGTAAGCAAACATGCAAAATTCTTATTAAACTTTTTCCGCATGCCTTGTCGAAGTTCATGGTCAATCAGAAAAATCGATTTACCTTCCAGCAGAAAGAATGAGTAATCGAAATCGTATATACCTTGTAAAAACACATTCAATACTCAACGTTGTCGGGCAGACCTGAAGTCTTAAATATTATGATGGCTGGAATAATTGAGAGCAAACGGCATTTTCAAAAAAATAATATACTTTAGGTGAGGCAAAAAAAACTGGCAAAAAGTTACAGACAAGAGTTGTACATGCTATTCAACTGAAGTAGCAGTGTGTAAGGTTGAACACTCTTAAGTGGATTTTGTTTGTCGTTACTTGTTTATGAATCAGGAGATTCATGAATATGAAACCTGAGAGTCTGTAATTACTCGACATGTTGATGTGCGGTAGACTTTGATTTAATACGCCTATAAAAAAGGGATACAAAAGCTTACCTTAGCTAAAATGATACGAGTAGCGTCTTCACTATTGTCCATACTTTCTTCCTTCCGTCACTCAAGAAATCGACCGAAAGACTTACTTGATTTGGAATTCTGGAATGAATCAGGGAAACTTTATCTCTAGCTTTTTTAGTAACTGTGGTTGAGATAGCAGACTACAAATGTTTGAAGGGATATCGCAACACAGTCAGTCCACAGTCACTTTTTCCACCTTGAACTTAAATTTATGACAGGATATTTAACAGCAGTAGTATGGATGAATTGGGCAATCAATTCCACAGGTCTCAAGTTTCACAGGCATATTGCATCAAGACAAATGAGATTGCTCAGGAAAGTGACAATATTCTCACACTCTTGCACTCAACCAGCACTGCATCAAGAATACCAAGATATCAAGTTCAAGATTATACAGGTAAGGATGAGTGATTAAGATATCAACTTAGTTTATGTCTCCACTTAAGTATGGAACCAATGGTTTACATTCAACCAGTTAGTGCGTCAACGAGTACGTCTGGCAATTTATACTTCACTACTGTTGAAACTCAAAAACAGGAAAAGATAAAACTAAATTAATGTATTTCAAGCCTGATCAAAGATTATTTTGTAATTGAGTTGATACAGCTGGTACTTCGATTACTTAAGTGAATCATCGCTAAGTTATCAAGTAATGTTTTGCTAGTCCTGGACCGGAGATAAATCAGTTATGTCCCTTGAACATTTCCTTGCGCAGAATAAAAAAGGATTAACCAATGCACAAAACATGCTGTAGGGATCAAGGAGACAAAATTCTATAAAAAGAACTTGGACACGTGTAGAACAAAGCCTTTCAGGCTTGACTCGGCCTGACTTGAATGTTTAAGCTATGCCAATGCCTAAATTTGATTTAATGTGAAATGTATTGTCACGATTGCTATACTAACTAGCTATACTTGCTACACAGTAAAAGGAGGATGTTTAATAATCTCAGAGCCTACGGAACTCTTTGTGGCCTCTGAAAGACTGACACATGAATCGACAGCTGGATAAATTTTATACAGAACCCAAAGGGGTATCCATCCGTTAAGATTCTCTAGAGACATGACCACTTTTGCTTTCATTTACAAGTACGTTTTATACTGCTGGTGAAGGCATATATGCGAAAGATTCAAACGAGAGATGCCAGCGAAGCTGAACCTCAAAACACTCCAAGCCTTAATGATCATGCATCGCAATCGCATAACCTATTGTGCCTAATGTATAATGGTTGCATGCGTGAACACGAGAATTCAGTATCTGTAACTTCACAGCCTCTCAACGCTAATTAACTTAAATATACTACTAGAGCTCCAGCAATATTATTCACTTTTAGTTTTAGGGGATCAAAAAATCACACAGCAGCAGCAGCACTCAGCTTTTAGAATCAAGACAAGAGTACAGTGTTTGGAGTGCAAGTTTAATGGTTTAGATTTTTAAGCGTACTTCCAACTTCTAAAGGAAAATAAAACTGACTAAGCATAATTCAATTCATCCTCATTGACAGCTTCTCTCAGGTTCTTCACTTCATGCATGCATAGCTTATAGTTGAATGCGAGTGTGAAAGTAACAATGAAAATAGTAATATCATTAATATATGGGTTCTTGTGACTCCAGAGACTTCAGAGGCGTTTAATGCAGGATATTCGGATATTGTGATGATGGTACACATTTAGTGTTTATGTTATTATACACACGATAATATTCATGAGTCATCCAGTTTTTGTATACATGTAAATATGTAATTCGAATTCCAAGCGCATCAAGCTATATATAACAAGATTCTGCATTTCTTGCTGCCATTGCTGCGTGTCACATTCTCACATTATCTTCATTTATATGTCTATCATAATATTGTAACATTGGGATATGTACATGTACCCGAACTCAACACGTGCACACACTGTATAACTTTTTAAAATAACCTGTATGTATGCCAGTCATTTTCGATTTTTTAACTTGTTTACTGCTTGCGAAAATGCCTGTCATTGTTGAAATTGTATGAATTTATGCATAGCTTCATTAGATTTTGTTTTTTATGCTACCAATTACAAACACTTTGCGACTAAGTGCATTATTTTAACTCATGTGTCAGCATTGTACTTATATGATTGAAATAGTATCGTGAGAGGGATTATTACGTTCTCAACTGGACAGAATTGCAGTGGGAACTAATGAGATTTTTTTTCCCTGTGACTTCCGTTTCCTCCTCTTCCTCATGCTCAAGCACTCATTCCATCAGTTCTACGTCCAGGATATTTTGGAATGATACTGGACGGTAAGTATAGATCTAGCACTAACCAGCTAACATGAAACTGCTCATAAATCTAGCTATTGATGCCATGAGAGTCTAGATTGATTCCAGGTTGAGGAATGATAGTGTAAACTTGTAAACCCAAGTTTATCTGCAATTGCCAGGTTATTTTCTCGAAAATACAAATTAAAATTCAGTGCCATTGGTAGCTCATGAATCTACGAGAAAATCGAAGGTCAAATTGATACAAAAAGATGATCAACTGCGCATTGTTTCAATTGTCTTGGTTGAAAATTCCCAATGTTCAATTCCCAATGTAAATTCTCTACGCGTAGCGCTGCTCACTTCAGAATCCGCATAACTCATCTGAAACCTGAAGGCATTGATATTTTTAGTGCGTACGTGTTCATAACTTGTTAACAATTTTTTATTCTGTGAGTCATATAACAATGGTCGTGTATAGCATTTGCGAATTCTCATGCAACTAACTATTCACTACTTTCAAAATAAAAACAAGCAAGATAAATAAGGGAGAACAAATTAAAACAAATACAGAATTAGGTTTTCGATCGAACTCAAAGTCTGAAATATTTAAAACTAAAGCTAAGACAGGTCATTCATGCACAACCCATCATCCATAGGATTACATCCGGATATTATTCTACAAACTTTTTCCAGTCTTTAAAACATTATTATTATGTGAATAATAATTTCTTCTTAAAACGCTACAACTAAATAAACTCACTAAAAACTAGACAGAAACTACATGAGCTACAACATCGATTGACAAAATCTTCAGTCATCTCATCTTAACTGATTCAAGTCGTTAAAAACAAATCCTTTACTAATTACATAAGAATGTAACGAATTATCTTTTTCGATAATGGTGGAAACAAGTAACATCACACAGCCGTAGAATTATTCTTATTAATGACTTTACGTAACGAACCTCTCAAACTTAAAACATGCCATTTAAAACCAATTATTGATATTGCACACTTTGTAAACTAAATGGCTAAGTTTGCAAAATTAAAATCCCATTTGTTCCGTACTGATATCAAATTTCCATCCTCAGCGTACAGACATGGAATCGAACAACTTCATAAAGTCTGCAATACAAGGTGAGTAGTCTTCATCACACGCGATCAAAAACGCCAACTGAGGTTCTATTCCTTTTATAAACCTAGTTTTCAAAAAATAACTTTTATAATATAATATACATTACATAACACAGTGCATAATACAACGAAAGTAATGTCAAGTCTATTTACTGTCGGGACATTCGAGATTCTGCTGCTACTGATCTTAACAAATCTGCTGCCATTCTTACAATTGTAGTACAAACTGGTCCGACAGTTTTTTGTCCACTAGAAAAAGGAAGTATAGAAGGTTTTCCCAAACCTTCTCCACATGCACCTGCTCTTGCGTGCAAAATCTTGTTCCATATAGTACGTTTGTAATCAAAACGACTGGTAGCTGATTACAACAAATTATTATTCAAAAATGAGAAATAGTAAATAATGCAGCAACATTTACAGTATCCGAACTCAAGTAGTGCATATCTTTTGGCATTTTTACCTGGAGGAAATGTAGACCCCGGAAAGTAGCCCTTGGGGAATTCAAAGTACCCTCTGAAATATTCCGGCTTTTTTGCGATTTGCAGGAACGGAGGATATGAGTAACTTGACGAAGCATAGCTAAGAAATCGTTTTCCAGGCTGTTGTCGGGCTTGGGACTGCTGAGATTGGGATCCATTTGCTAGTCGGGTCGTGTCAAGTTTTGTTGATCGGGGAATATATCCTGCCTCTATTATTACGGAATCATAAATCAGTTTTCCTATCACAGACAAAGGAGTTTCTGATACTGGACACTCCGAAATGTTTTTAAAATTGCGGTTTTCTTGAGTCTGTATATCACATGAATTACAAAAATCATTGTTATGGTAAACATACGTAATAAAATACATTTGAAAATAATGTTACTTGTAGTGTGTTTCCCAAACTTGAATTTTCTGACTTGCGAGGATCATTGCAATGCAATCTTGTGTTCGAATTGATGACGCAGCTTGCTCCCGAGTACGGAAGATAAATTCTGTTCCGGAACGCTACATTTTCAATGGATTCTGTAGCTAATCTCTTCTCAAGAAACGGAGGAGGTGCCACTTGACGGAAAGTTTTCATGGCCCATCCACACATTTCCAATTCATCATAAGATAAACGATGATGAGGGTTTACGGAAATGTCTTTTAAAAAACTACTGAACTTGTGTCCATATATACATAGTTTGCGTCTTATCTCTGTCCTGGTTTCAGCAGCAATAATCCTTTTAATCATATCCAAGACTGATACCAAGTAATTATCCAACCCAAGAACAATAGGTTGAGTTTGAGTAAAATCCGTCTCCTAAATGAAACGACATATTATTATTCACAATGTGTCAGCCATAATGATACAAAAAAAGATTAAGATTAAATCTTACTCGAGCAAAAAGTAGAAGTGCCGTTGCCAGAATCAAGTCAGGAGACGATTTAATAGCAGCTTGCACTGCGTTTGTTTCCCGAGACTTTTGATTCATCAGCAACAGGAGGATGGACAAGCTATCAATTAGCACATCTCGTTCCGGAACAAATAACCACGTTTCAAGTCTCACAACTAAATCTGGAAGATCCAGAAACGGTAATAGCAGGGCAAAATTAACTGGGCATGCTGGTGGAGGCACTGCATTTGAACATAACATCCACTTTCGAAGAATACTGATACATTTCTGGACTACGAAAGTTTGCTTGGATTTCACTCCATTTTTTACAACAAGGAACAGCGCTGCCTGAGCAGAATTCTCTAACGGAGGCTCAAAATACATAAAACTTGCAATAGACGAAAGGAGGTCAAGCGCAATAAGCCTCAAATTTTTCCAAGTACAGTGAACCATTAGCAAGCAAAGTCTAAAAAAGAAGTCAATACAGTTTATGTAATAAGCTACTATAAAATAAGGAATCAGTTTAGTTGGTACTACAGCTCAAAACCGATGAACTAACCTCAAAACATTCTTTTGTTGGGCAATAATAACTCTGTTGAATGTGTTTGCACTCAAATTGTTGAGAATGGCAAGTACTATTTCAAACTTTTTTCCAATTTTACCATATAGTAGACCTTCGCTACCAGGAAAGTTGGTGTTTGCAGATCTGAGAGTCTCTTCTACTCCAATCTGCATATGTTAGAAAAAACATAAATATTTTAGTCATTGCAGGATAAGGTTTAAGTCAACATTAACAGCTGCATTGAAAACAACATCCGTCAATAACGTAAAAAATACTAGTTACCAAACTACTTACCCCACATTTTTCCATTCGCTTAAGAAACTCTGCAGAAACCTTTACGTCGACGTCATCATCTGAAGCCATCTGCTCTGTAATCATTCGGCACTTCTCGCTATATGCATCGAAATTAATCGCCCAGAGAAGTAAGACGTCAGCAAAAGGAGACAAAACATGCAGTATGGGGACTGGAGTAATTGTTTTTTCAAAAAACATCTTGAATACCCTTCCCACAGACGAGTTTTCCAAATACTCTCCACACGCACGTCGTCGGCTATCTTCGGTCATAAAGTCATTTATACCTCGGTAAGACGTAAGAATTATTTTTAACATCCAAGCCTGCTACAGCTACTTACAACTGTCATATACTCCCACAGAGGCCAGCAGCAAATCCAACAAGTCCGGAGGTGCATTAACGAGCAAGAACTCAGAATTTGTAGACATGTTCAGCATTGAAATTAAAGCTCTGTCGTGATCGGCAGTACGTCTGCTAAACAACAGACACTTCCAAGGTTCCCAGAGCTCTGGACTTTTGCATGGTTGAGTTGATATTTGGCTTGCTGGCAACAGAGTAAAAAGACCTGAACTATTAAATATCTGCAATATTTCTAAACTCCTTAACTATCTTACCTTGAAACTTGTCATACGCACTAGTATCTGGAGAACCAAACAACTTGATTCTCTCAATTCTTTTTTCCCTCAAACTTCTGAGTCTATATGCGGCCATTTTATTTCTCATCTGATCAACAGTGCTATTAATAGGTCGCGTCCCTAAACCAAAATCCGTAGCCTTCCATGCAGTGATTAGATCCATCTCGTACGCCATATTCATCCTGAAGATCCCGATAGAACAGCTGATGCCCTCTGATTTTGTCTGCAGTGTGGCAAATTAAGTCATTACAGTGATATCATTATTATTATTTAGTAATGAAACATAAGTCACGTTATAATAATTATGTATTTTTAAGCTTTTTACCAGACCTCTAAACTCTTGGTAAACACAGAACTGGGATTGGATGTTATTCTTTCTACTGCAGTGTAATGACTAATTGCAACAAAGTAAACGATTCTGGTTAATAAAAGGAATACAGTATGTTTATTCTTGTTCAACAATTGATGCCACAAACTACTCCAACAGTATGATGAAACAAAAACCTTCGAATTTTAAAAACGGACACGAAAAATTGTTTGGAAACATTTTGAAAATAAATAAAACCGAGCTGTTGTAATTGCAGCTGCAGCGAAGAAATGCAAACTTGCAGTTACTTGCACCGGATGACCGGAGACACCGGAGTGGACGGTAGCGGAGGTGGCGGGAAACAGTTGCTTTCTTCCTGTTCCATTTATTGTTAGTTCTCATTTGGATTTTGGATGACAAGAGCCATGTAATCTTCCGCTAGGTTCAAATTTTTGAATATAATAGCGGCCAATTAGTTGTTATTGTTTTTTATTATTTAAATCTATTAGACTTACCTGTGTTGACATTCAGCATCATTTCATACTTTCTAGTACGGATTCGCATAAACTGAAGCTGATCTGTGGGATCGATGTCTCGAATCATGGAAGATGCTATGCGATACAGATGTTTCATCCCTCCTATGTACACGACTGTAGAAGTATTGTCCATAGTTGACCTTACAGGTGTTCCTGAAGATTAAAGATGTAAAACATCAGAGTAAAAACCTCGAATTCATAACAATTAAAATTTTACTTCAAGTTACCATCCGCTCCAGTGACAATCACTCCTTGTACACCCTTGTGCGACTGGATTCTCTTGATAACATCGTCTGCCGATGGTACATCCTATTATAGGACAGCAATATAGTCAACAGTCAATTCACTCATATTAGTGTCATAGCATAGACACACCAATATTACCAAAGAACACGATAAACTTACCATTATGTATTGCCTTTCACTAAAACAAAATCCCTTTCTTCCCTTTCAATTCCAAAAAATGCAGATTTAAGTTCTGATTCCTGAGATCTCACTCCCGATTTCCCGATTTGATTGTCTCCTACACTGCACATTTTGCTATCGATCAAACATAATCTGTAGCATAAAACTGATTATTACTTCAGTCTACCATCTGACCAGCTACCACCGACAGTTCAACTAAGCCAATTTTTCTTCATTCTCATTAGTTATAAATTCAAATTTTTAATCAAAATCAGATAAGAACAGAAATGAGTGTCAAGTCACTTTTTACTTTGTCAATCTCATCAATTCATAGCCATGCAATATGCAAAGTTTGGAGCAATAAATCTGACGCTTTCTGTTCTCCCTTTGCCCCATTCATTCAGCCAACAAAGTTGGGAGTTTGGGAGACCAAAAGGAGGGCTTCGCTCGCATTTGACTCTCTCGAGACGCTCAGTTTGTAAACAAAGTTGAATTCGCTATCAACTACCTACTTTTCGCCTAAGAGGTCAGTAATTTTTATTTCAGGTCAACTTGTCGTGTCAATTAAAATCTCTCCACAATGCCACAGTACCTCCACTTCCCTTCGAATCACACGGACGAAGAAAAAATGCTGCAGAACAAATACGTTAAGCTCCGCAGAAAGGTAAATAAATGTTACTTAATATAGCTTATATGAATCGCATTCGAAAGTTCTGATAAAGCAAGGTGATCGGGCTTATGGAATCATGAATTATATATGTCTCTCAGACCATTTGTCTTTAGAACTATTGAGGTTCTTGCCAGAATCACCAAACAGTGGTGACCAGTGGGAGTCACCCAAATGGGCTAAAGTAGTATTTTCAGGGAAGTTAAGTGTAAACAGTGTATTAATTGAAATTCGAGGGACGTAATCTGGTAATGACTTTATTACTCGAAAATGCTACTTTGTTAATCGGGTGAATCTGCACGTTTTGGTGTCAATCTGCTGGTAGTTCTTGAAATTAGTTGCAAACACCCCGGTTAGGCAGACCCCAGGGTATTTTACGTATCTCCACAAGCCCAATGATTCAATGATCAGAGCTGAACAGTCGATCCATCTAATAATTATCACGGATATTGACAGAAATATTTAGACGAATACCAACCTCAAAGGAGATTAAAATTTAATTTATCTTGTGTAGAAAAAAGCGTTGGAGGAGATGAAGGTTTCGAAACCAGAGCCGGAGAAAGTCAATCCTCTTAAGAGGCCGATGGACCCGAAGGACGCAAAGGAACGGGCAAAGAGACTCATCATGAGTGGAAAAATTAACTTGGGAAACAAAAAGGCCGAAGTTAAGACTACATTTAAGCGGCCTCGTGCTTTGGAACGGAAAATATTGGCGACTGGACGGAGCGAAGGGCACGGCGGACTCACTCCGGGTTACAACGCAAGCTACCCTGGACTCGATTCCATTCAGTTTGAGCCTTTCACACCGAACCCTGAAAATCCGTCCATGGAGAAGGACAGTCCACTTTTTGAACCCGGAGGACCTAAAAAATCCCTCATGAAGCCATTCAGTGGAGTTTCTGCGAAAGACTCTATGGGTGACTCCTTATACGGAAGTGGGGGTGGAGGAGGAGGAACTAAAAGTGGAAGTGGAGGGGGCAGTGGTGGTGGAAACCAGAATCAAAGACCTAAAAGAGGACCGACAATTTATATTCAAGCACATAATCTCACAGACGAAATCTTAAGGGAACAATTTGGGAAATTCGGAACCATCGTTAATGTCAAGTTGAATAGTCAGACGGTGGGATTTGTCACTTATGATTGTGTGGAAAACGCCGAAGTTGCTGTAAGAGAGGTAAAAAATTTATAAACTTTTGTTCGTTTACATTATGACATTGTGGCATTTTGTGGTTTAAAAGTGAAATGGGTCTGTCGGACATATTTCAGATGAATGGAATGACCTTCAATGACATCTCTTACGATGTCCAGTTTGCTAGAAGACAGCCCACTATCACTCATCCAATCAATGACTCTACAACCTCAGCGACTTGGAGCCATATGGCTGCAGGTTACAATAAGAAGTCTGTGACACAAGATCCTCGAGCTCCTATTGTGTATGAAGATTCAGCAGAAGATGTTCCATAATTTCATTTGAGTAACATTTTTTAAACTGTGATAATAGAATGACTTGATAACGAAGTCATTGAACATCGATTCAATTTTATGTTTTGGAGATTTTGTGCAATTATGAATGATTATTGTAGTTACATATCCGTATCAAAATTGAGTAATTTCATCTCGCTGAATTTGAGTGTATGCTTGATTGAGATAACAATAGTTGCATTTTTATTAGTAAATCGAAGATAGTTAATTCTGTACATTTTCGTGTGGTGTAAAAAAAATAAAATTTGCCTCTACGAATTGTGTGCTTTAAATTATTGTTGGGCTAAACTCGAAGATACTTGTGGCAAAGTCCTGACATAATTGGGTTTCACGAAGTTATGTACAGAAAATCTTTTAAGATGAATTCATTATTGAAGTGTAGCGTAACTATTGTAGTTAAAGTTCCTTTAAACTGTGACTAGAAAGCAAATTGAAGAAATGAGCATATACTCAGCGTGCGAATAGTCTGGAAATAAGTAAGTTGTGAGATTTAAAGTGACAAATTCATATGGAGTTTGTTATAATGCTTGCTGTCGCTGTTATTTGTATCTTTAATCAAATCTTTAAG